>RJWJ010000539.1:0-215327 GCA_004363605.1 Indri indri
GTGAGCTAGGCTGAAGCCACGGCACTCTAGCCTGGACAACAGAGTGAGACTCTGTCTCAAAACAACAACAAAAAAAAACTTCTCTCTATTAGTCACACTGGTATTTTCAAAGCCAATTCCTTCCACTTCCTAGTAAGATCCACACTCTTGTAGCCTCAGAACTTCACTTTTGAGATCCTCTCATCCTTGGTATACTGTCTTCCCTTTCAGATTGCTTGGCTGTGGGATTAGACTGCACTTTCCTCTGAACTTTTGACAGTTGTGCGCCTGTTTAGGGCACATGTCACAGCCTTTGCAGAATGGCTTTCTGGGCATTTTAATCCCCCATGTGAAAGACACTCTCTGACTTCCTGGCTCCGTGGGCTCCAGCACTTCCCCTTCAATAACCAGTTCTTCCTGGTAGATCAGAATTAAATCTAGGAAAGAAGTTCCTTTTCTTTCTTCCTCTTCCTTCTGCAAAATGAAATTATCAGCAAGATGAGGTCAAAAATATATATGTTCTGCTTTTAAAGAAAGGAGATTTTCAGCAGAAATGCAGAGGGCTAAAATGTTCCCATCATTTCCATGACTTGCAAATGTGTCAGTTCTGTGATCTTGTTAGAAATACATTAATCAGAGCTCCAGCTTACTCAGCTGAGGCTATTTTATGCATTTATGTCCTGCCAGGTGCTTTCCAAACCATACCACAGTGGATGGAATCTTCAGTCATCAATATGACAATGTTTAGGACTTTCCCCAGGAATGCACCCAAAGCTTGTAACTTGAGGTCCCAATTAGACATGATTCAAAGTGTCATTTCAGTGCCAGGCTGCAAATGCAGGTAGGGGTTGGGGAAAGAGCACCGAGTAGAAACTGAGGGCCTGGATTTGGAATCAGGCATACTTGTTTTTGAATCTTATTGCTCCTTAGTACATTGTTCAGAAAGACAGAAACCAAATCAGTAATTTCACAGAAAAAAAACTTCAGTGGAGGGTATTGGTTAAATGGTAAAAGGTAAAAAGGGCAGAGTGGGACACCACAGGGACAGGGACTTGGGGAAGCAGTTACTGCCCTTAAGGTTAGAGGAACAAAGAGAGGGGGATGAGGTTATTAGAACCCAAAAGCTTGAAGTATAAACCCATCAGAACTGGGGCCCAGACCTCTGGGCAGGGAGTGCCAGTTAGCTGGTGCTGGTATTCCTGGGAGGCTGGTTCGGAGAGGGTAGAAAGTTACTGCTGCTGAAGTGAAAATCATTATTGGGATGATGGTGACAGAAACAGGAAGAAAATAGGAAGACGCAAGTAAGCCCTTTTTCCTTCTTCCAGCCTCAAAACGTCCTTCTAGCACCTTCTAGCACACCAACAGAGAGCTAGCTGACCAAGCAGAGATGTGGTTTGCAGAGTCCCGGCCTCTGCATCACCAAGCAGAGAAGAAAAGGGTAGTGTTTTGTTTTTTGCAGTGAGAAAACAGCTATTTATGAGAAAGGGTAGTTTTAAAACAGAAAGAAGATTGCTTAAACATCAGCACAATGACCTTAGGCAGATTACATAACCTCCCTAAGCCTCAATTGCTACACCTGTATCATGGGGAGACATGCCTCCTCTCGAGGTTATTGTAAAGATTAAATGAGATCATGAATGCAGATTGCTCGATACATACCTTGACAGTAGCTGCCGATCTATGTCCCTGACACCTCATCTTCAGCCTCGATCCAGCAGCCAGAGGGTGTCAAGGAAAGGGAGAAAGATGGGAAGAGGAGAAAAGAAAGAAGATGAGAGCTAGAAGAAGGAGAAGAGAATGGAAGGGGTGCGAGAGGTACTCAGACCACCATCGAAGAGAAGGGCGAGAAACCTGTGGACTGGTCTCTTAACTCTTTGGGAAGGCTTTTCCCACTTTGAACAAATTACGTACTCCAGATGTTTTTAATGACTCCTGGGGATTGATTTTTGCAAAATCAGGAGAACTATCAAGAATAGCTGGAGGTATGTGGTCATTTTCTAAAAAGTGAAGGCTCAGTGGTTTGGCAAAAGATGACAGCAGGTGGTCTTAAAGAGTTAGACCGCAAATTAATCCTGCCTCCTTTCTCCTTTAACTGTTTTGTTTTCCTGTGTCTTTGGCTGACGCTAGCAGCTGTTCAACTGTGTAATTAACCCATTTCTATGACAGCCAAGCAGCTGGGTCAGTACTATATGTTCTAGTGATCATTGGCTACCCAGTGAAATCTTAATTTAATAAATATTCTGAATAGTTATCAATCTTACGCTGCTCCATCTTCAAGGAAGCCAGCAATGGGAAGTGCTGCTGGTATTCAGGCTCCTGCTTCCATCAACAAATTCAAGGAGGGATAAAATCCAGAGCTAGCCGATGCCTCCAACCATATTTTTCAGACTAGCTATCAATGAGGAAAATAGACAAGACTAAATCTAGTCTAAGAAATTGAAAATGCTGCTGTTCACTACGGACAGGAAGAATCATCACACCTCCATTCGGAGGGTCTCTCTTTGTCTTTAGGCCTTATTTCCTTTGTACATAAACTCCCTGTAATGCAAAAGGGTCACTTTCTGGAAGTGTAAATTGAAATGTACTGGCTGTATAAACTTATCAAATTAGTTTTGTGGGTGGAAGAAATCTTAATTAAAGGGCTGCTTTGAAATAAAGAATAATAATAAAGCATTTTTCATTTTGTTTACCTTCACACCAGCCACATTCATTTTAATAATCTAATTTCTATTTTTTCTTATTTAGAGGATGACTTAGATTAGCTTTCCCAACAGGTTCATTTTCAGAAAGTTAATGAAGTCCAGCTGAGTGTATATGGTAGATCATCAGGATTCTGCTTAGACCCATCAATCCCACCGTTTCTGTTTGGGGACAAGATGGGATTTATCAGAACTAGTCCTGCTTTGCATACCAGATGGCTATGTGCTCTGTGCTAGGGAGTCACTTAAGAACTATCGGAATTATGGAGGAAATAGCATCCTGTCCATCTTCTCCAAATGAGTAAATTTGTCATGAGATCAGGTTTTTTGTGACTTTTCACAATAAAGAATTAAACAAAAGTAATAGATTTAATCTATTAGAGTCAAAACTTGGGAATTTAAATTTTGGTGTGTAGTGACCCAGAATTTTTTAAGCATTTAAAAAGTAAAAAATGTTTTAAGCATTTATCGAAGAAAGTAACAGGAGTAAAACTTGTTTTTTTATAAGATTTTTTTTTAAAGGTCAGACTATACTCATCCTCTCTCATGTCAGGCTTCTTACGGAAAGAACATGGGATTTGGGGCCAAAGGCCTTGGTTTGTTAGTCTATGTACAGCCAAGATGGAATAACAGGCACTGGATTTAAAATTCCATCTGAAACAACCAAAAAAACTAAAAAAGAAAGAAGAAAGAAATAATAGCTTTCAAAATATAGACATTAGGAAACAAAGTTCTGTGACTCTTGAGAGACAATAAAAAAATGAAGCGAGCCTTATAATCTATGTAGACTTAATGTGATCCTAAATAAAATCTCAGAGGTTTTTTTGTGTGTGTGTGTGGAAAATGTCAAAATGATTCCAAAATTCATATGAACACGCAAAGGACTAAGAATAGTGAAAACAACTTTGAAGTAGAACAATAAAGTTGGAAGGCTGACCCTACCTGATTTCAAGACTTGTTATAAAGCTATAGTAATCTGACAGGATGGTATTGGCATAAAGATAAATAGATCAATGGAACAAAAATACAGATTATAAAAATAGAGTTACATATATCGGGTCAACTGATATTCAATGAAGTTGCAAAGGAAATTCAGTGGATAAGGGATAGTCTTTTCAATATATGGTGCTGGAAAAATTGGATATCCATTTGCAAAAAAAAGTAAATAAATAAAAAGAACTTTAATATACATCTCACGTCACATAAAAAATCAACCAAAATGATCATACACCTAAAAGTAAAACTAAAACTACAAAATCTCTAAAAGAATATGTAGATAAAAATTTTTGTGACGTTGGATTAGGCAAAGACTTTTTAGATTTGACACTAAAAACATGATCCATAAAAGAAAACTTTTAATTTGAATTTGAATAAATCCACTCTTCCAAAGACACTATTGAGAGAATGAAAAGGAAATCTATAAAATGAGAGGAAATATTTGAAAAATCACATATCTGATAAAATATTTATGTCCACAATATATAAGAAACTCACAAAACTCAATAATAAGCAAACAAACAACCCAGTTTTTAAAATGGGCAAAAGATTTGAACAGATATTTCACTAAAGAAGATATGTGAATGGCTAATAAGCACATGAGAAGATACTCAACATCATCTATCATTAAGGAAATGCAAATCAAAACTGCAATGAGATATTACTACATACTTATTAGAATGTCTAAAATGCAAAAGACTGACCATACCAAGTGTTGTCAAGGACATGGAGAAACTGGAACTCTCATAGTATGCAAAATGGTAGCACCACTTTGGAAAACAGTTTAGCTGTTTGTTACAAATTTAAACATACTTACCATGTAACCCAGACATTCCATTTCTAGGTTTTTAATCAAAAGAAATGAAAACTTATGTCCATTACAAAGACTCATACATCAATGTTCATAGAAACTTTATTCATAATAGCCCCCAAATAGAAGTAATCCAAATGTCCATCAAGAGAATGAATAAATAAATTGTGCTCTATCCATATAAAGGAATATTCCCTCAAAATAAAAGAGAATGAACTACTGATACATACAACACCATGAATAAATCTCAAGATAATTATGCTGAATGAATAAAACCAGACAAAAAAGGTGTGTACTATATGTTTCCATTTACATAACATGAAAACTATAGTGACGGCAAGTAGACCAATGGTTGCCCAGGGATGGCCGGATAGGGGTGGGCTGGTGTGGGGAGGGGTTACAAAGGAGCATCAGGAAATTAGTGGGATAATGGATATGTTCATTATCTTCACTGTGGTTGTGGTTTCACAGGTTTATACTCTCAAAACTTATCACATTTTTACTTTAAATATGTACAGTCTATTGTATGTCAATTATACTTCAATAAAGTCATTTAAGAAAAAGACTGTACTCAAGTCATAGTTGTGTGATCTCAAACACGTTTCTGGACCTCTCTGTGCCTGAGTTCCCTTTCATGAGGATAATAATAATACATACCTCACAAGGCTGTCATATCAGGTGAGATTTTGTGGCAACAGCCCTTAGAAAAGTTCTCAGTCAACGGCATTTAGAGCATCTCGTCTTCCCTGTAAAGGACTTAATTTTCCTATTACTCCTTAAGCAGAATGGCAGTGTTCTCTCCCTAGGTTGTATCTTTTATCTTTAGAAATCAAAGGACATGATTTTTGAAGCTAACATAGATCTCTCAAAAGCTTTTATAACAAAATTAGGTGGGGAAAAATGAGAACACACAGGGAATTAAAAAGCAACAGTATAAGCATCTGTAGCTTTGTTGAGCACAGAAACTGGGCTTGCCCTACCACCAAGGGACTCAATACATTCCAGCCATCTGGCCTATGTATGACCCCCTCCCCCTCCCACATATTCATATGATAAAAAAATTATAAAAGAAAAATAGATTTTAAAACTTAGAGACCATATGCTTTAGAGTCAGACCACAGGTGAGATCCTGACTCATTATTCACTGGCTCTGTCTCACCTTGGACAGCTCCCTCAATCTTGCTGAGCCTCAGTTTCCTCACTTGTAGAACACTATCCCACAGGAAGAGACATAAAAAGTACCTTGGACAGCACCCGGCATGGGCCGGTGCTCAGCAAAACAGTTTCCCTAAGGTAACATGCTAGATTGAGTCACATTTGAATAATTCAAACCTCCTGGCCCCAGGTCCACGGACTTTCTGCTGTCCTCTGTCGCTAGTTCACCCGGGTAGTCTGTTGCAGAGGGGCAATTAGAAACCAGGGGTTTTAGCTCTCTGTTTGGTGTTCTTGCCACTGCACAAGGTAATTTTTTTTTAAACCACCACTAATCGAAATCCATTTATTAATTAGGGGAAAAATGGCATGTAGAGACGAAATCATACTGGTTGAGAGACCAGGAAAAATCCCTTTGGACCCTACTGCAACGCTACTAATTACTCACCAGTTCAGTCCCCAGTGTGACACCTGCCTCTCCACAGGTGCCTTCTCTGATTGCTAGTGCCCCTTTCCAGGGCTGTACACCAGGGAACCCTGGCACCGGACTGGGCAGGCCGCTGGGACTACATAATCGTTGTTATAGCCCCCCTCAACCACAAGATGGCACACAACTCTCTTCTTTCAGAAGAGAAAAAGCTCATGAAGCATATTTTTGAAACCTAGCATGTTTCAAATCAGATGACAATGTATTTATTTAAAAAATTTGCCTCCCTCACTATTAAGATAGTAGGGATAAACTAAGGAGCACACAAGGAAACTCTGCTAAGGGACGAAATAGTGGATGAAGGGGAGACAGAAGGAGAGAGACCCCGTAGAGCTGGCTGGAAGCTGTTGGACTTGCCTTCTTGGTGTTTGCAGTCTCACTGGCTTCCTCTTTGCTCCTACTCTTGCCAGAGCTCAGAACTCCCACATGGGTTATATAGGGCCTCTGCCCTTGATTAAAGGTCTGTCTGAGCCTTGACTAGACTTTAAAATTCAGAATTCCTCTTCTACACCCACAGATATGTGAGTGCATTTCCTATCTGTTTTCCATAACATCAGGGGCGTGTTTTTTACATTTCCCCCAGGCTCTCTGCTGATGCATGTCTACTTCAGGCATCATGTATTGTTGTGGTTATGCCAGTACTGGGAGGTGCAGTGGATATTAATGTCCATCCCACCTCAGACACACCAGGCCTGGGCTGAAGTAGTCCTGGCCACCCGCACAGCCCCTGCTCCACGTGACCCTCTGCTGACAGGGCATTTGTCCTCTTTCCAAGCCTTCCCCCCTCACTTAGCACCTAAACATCTTTGGAAGGCAGATTATGGAGCCTAAAGTATTTGTAATACCTCCTCAGTAGCTCATAAATCTCATTTTGCAAGCAGGAAAATATTTTGATTGCCTGAAGTAATTAGAAGCCCTGCACTTAAATCGCTGTCATCATCTTTCTTATTAAATCTTGAGGAATGTGGTACAGGCACATAGACAAATAATTGGAATACAAACTTGAGGGTGTGGGGAGGGTTGGTTAGAGATGATTCATAGCGAATGAACGAGCAGGGGTTAGCTGGGCTCAGCTGGGGAGGGGAGTGGGGCGGGGGGAGGAAAGATACTCTCCTCGGAGGCAGTGCCTGAGCGGTGGAAGTGAGGCGCCCCAAGAAGCAAGCAAGCAGCCACGCGTGGCCCTGTTCTGCTAAAGAGGGAAAGGCAGAGAGTCGAGGATGGAGAAGCTCTTGCCCTAGGCAGCCACTAGATCACAGGGCGCCTTGCATGTCCTACAAAAGGGCTGGGCTCTTGCTCTAGGGGATGGACAGCTGCTGAAGTGTTTGATGAAGACAGTTCATATTTTAAGCAGATTGCTCTACCCTTAAGGTAGAGGAGAGATTTGGGAAGGATATTCCCGACATAAGGAAACCAGTTAGGACACTATTGCAGTAATTCAGGAGAGAGACCATAGTGGCCATGGCCAGGATACTGGAAAATGACACAGGGAACAGCATTTAGAGGACCCACTCAGGAGGGCTCCACCAACTGGTTGAATGTAAGGTAGCAAGGTGGCTTCCAAGTTTCTAGCGTAAAGGACTAAGAAGATGGTGGCATCGCCAAGACTCTCAGAGGAAAAGCTGGTTTCAAAAGGAATTCTGGTGATAATATTGGCTTTGTGCATGTTGAGTCTGAAGTGGTTGGAGGACATCCAGGTGGGGGTGACCAGCAGGCAGGTAGATACATACACAGCTGAAGCTTGAGGGAGGACGTGGGCTGGGGAAATCGATTTGGGAGACACCCATAGGTAGGTACAGTTACAACCAGGAGAGTGGATGAGATTGTCCTGGGAGCAAGTGAAGAAGAAGAAAAACAAGGAGTTCAGGAGAGAACTCTGGAACATCAACATTTAATGATAAGTAGCAGAGAGAAGCGTTGGGAAGAGAAGCCCATACAGGAGAGAGAGAGAGAGAATGGTGGGAGTGGTATAAAGAGAAGGAGAACAGTGTGATGCCTCAGACACCAGGTGACTAGAGACCCTCAGGGAGGAAGGAGCCCACAGTCTCCAATACAGCACAGGGGCCCGGCAAGACGAGGACTGAAAACTCTGCCTGGTATTTGGCAATGAGGAGCTTGCAGAAGTCAGAGGACGGTGGATGGAAGAGTGAATGGAAGGTGAGAAAGTGGAGACCGTGAGGGCAAAGTACCTCCTGGATGGCGCTGTGTGGGAAGGGGAGGAGAGAGGCGAGTGGTGGGGTGAGGCCGGTGGGGACCAGGCAAAGGAAGCTTTTGTCTTGTTGTGTTTTGTCCCTGGGCTTGTTTAGAACAGGAGAGGATGTTTAGGGATGGAGGGAAAGAATGAGGAGAGTTGATGATGGAGGGTGCAGGAGAAAGGAGATGAGGGGACATCGCCCTGAGAGGGCTGAAGGGGACGTGGTGGAGGAGAATGAGCTTCGGCAGGAGGGTGTGTGGTTTATCCTCTGGGGCGCAGGCGAGGCCTTCAGGATGGCTGCGTGGGTAGAGAGGACTTTGTTAAGTGAGACGGCAAGAAGCAGACTCTTAGCAAGAGAGCAGCAGAAACAAGATGAGCGGCGGAAGACCTTGGAGGACCTCGTTGCCTGGCAGACACCACCATGGGCTCTAGAGTCAGGCTGGCCTGGATCCCAGTGCCAGTTGCACCACTCACCCACTGTCTGGCCTTGGGCAAACCATCGGATCTTTCTAAGGACTCAGTTTCCTCATTTATAAAATGGGGATAATAAGAGGACCTCCCTCATGGGATTACCGTGAGAACCGAATGAGATTCTTCGCACCCACTGGAGGAGCTTGACAATGATGATGATCATACGACAAATCAAAGAGCTAAACATGCCGGATAAATTCATGCCCCAAATAGTTTGATAATTGTTGGTTTCCATGTCTTTCCACTGCCTCCCACAAGCCTGAAAATAACTCTAGGGTAGAGACCATACATTTTACTTTTCTCTGTCTTCCTTGAATGCAATTCAATGCCCCGCCTGCCTCATAGTGGGCAGTCCCTAAAGTTTGTTAAATGACTGACTGAATGAGCTACACACAGTTGCCCTGACAACAGCTCCAGCTCCCAACTCTGGGACTGGGCACTTCCCATCCCACTGCGTTACCTACCTTCTCTGTGTTTACCGTCATTGTTAGGCTAATTCTTCTATGCAAACAATCACTAGACGAAAGGATAATAGCTCCTTGAGTTGGGCACTATATTTCAGTTCTGGAAATACAAAAGCACATTATTATTCATCACTGAAGGCAAGTGATCTATTTCTGCTGGTTAAAAATTCCTAAGAATTAAAAAGGAGAAGGAGAGAATGATATATTACTACAGAGACTCCTTTAAGTGTTTTTATGGCCAATTTCATCGTGTGGGTGACTGAGCTTCAGCAAAGTGAACAGGTTAACGCTGGATGCTGGGGGAGCCACCCTGGGCTGGGCGGGACCGAGCATGGGCTGCAGCAGCAGTGGCGCCAGCGTGCCCGGTCCTCAGTGGTTTCAGGTGCTCCTGCCAGGTGAGAGGCAGAGAGGGATCCAGGCTGCGAGAAGAATGGCGGCAACATGAATAATGGAAGCCACAGACAGGCACACCTTTGACAGTGCCTGGCTGCCAGTTTTTCAAACTTGACCACCCCTTCCCCCCAAAAAACACCTTTTAAAAAATTAACGTGTTATGAAAAAGACCCAACATCTCCTTGTCCTTCTCTCTCTCCTCTGCTCCCTCAGATGAAATGCAGAAATGCAGCTAAAATGTCACCTACAAATGTTCAGGTAGGAGGAAGCCGACAAGGTGAATACAACAGAGGCAAAACAAGGAATCTGGGAAAGGCATAAACTGGCTTTCAAATAACCCCAGTCTTGGCAATAGACCCTCTGCAAGTAGAGGTGGAGTTTATAAGGATTTCATTTTTCTCCCCAGAATCACAAAATGCCCAGCACTCTGGGTCCTTCTTACCAGCCCACTCCCTTCTGACCACCAGAGGTCAGGCTGCAGTTAGGAACAGGCTGGAGATCCCCCAAAGTGCAGCTCTGTCCTGTCTCCTCCCAGGCCCTGCAGGGCATGCCTGGGAGCTCAACCATCGGTGGCCTGTGGGATTCCTTTCTCATCTGCAAGAGCCATGGGCAGGCACACCAGAAGCTGTCTGGAGTCAGCTTAGGTCCCTGAGTGAGTGAATCATTCGCCCATTGTCATGCATTATGTGTGAGAACCACTGCCCTAAGAACCATGCAGGGAGGAGCTTTCTAAAAAGGACATTTCTGTGTCCTGCTTTTGAAGGCTGATTCTAGGGGTTGGGGTTGGGCCCAAGAATCTGTGTTGTATGCAAACTCTTGGAGTGGTTCTGATGCAGGAGGTGCAAGACCACACTTTGAACAGATAATGCTTTAAGCAGTTGCTCAAACCTGGGGCCATCCTCAAGCAAAGCCTTTGGTTTTGTGCCCTGGCCAGGACTCAAGCAGGCAGCTGGGATTAGGCGCACATGCCCTGGCCACCTCAGGGCTGTAGGCCATCAAATGTGTGGTGGCTGGCATACCTGAAGTGACATGGCTACTCCTGGCCACAGTAATAAACATCCAGGCTGGGATGAAGGAGAATTCTTCCTGCTCTGTGCAGGATGAAGACCACTGCAGGCTGGCCCTGCCCTCTCCGGATGCCTTCATACTCCACGTTCCTTCTAATCATTTCTGGGCACTGGTTTCCTTATTTTATCCCCTTTGATGTGCCTCCATCCTCCTCATTGCTCAGAAAAACATCCTGGATTTAGAAGCAGCTAAGCTCTCTGCTCAAGATAATCCTTGTTTGTTGTCCTTCATTGGTGCTAAGACACAGTCTCCTACATAAGCACCCCGATGTACCAGCAGTTTTTGGGGAGCAGTGGGAACGAAACACGACATTAAATATGCACAACCATTGTAAGACCCAGACCCCTTTCAGAATCGATAAAACGTGCATTTTAGAATGAGGAAATGTTTTCTCTCTTCTTCTAATTGAGTGTTGCTGTATTCATTCAACCCAAATTCATTGAGTGCCTGCCGTGCCAAGAACCTGCTCCGGGTGCTGGGGGTGGCGCGATCGAGCGCAATGGATAAGGTGCTCACCTTCACAGCGCAGTGCCTACGTGGTGTAGGAGGTAGGCGATCAAAGAATAATAAACAAATGAATTAGCAAATCAGAGAGCTGGAGATTGTGACTGGGGCTATTAACAAATAAATAGAGTTACGTGGTAGAGACACCATGGAGAGGCCAGTTTCAGAATCAGTGGTCAAGGAAGAACTTTCTGAGGAGGGGTCACGGAGCTGAGCTTAGAATGCGGGGAAGGAGGACTTACCTGCAGTTCTCGCAGGTGGCCCTGGCACCTGGGCACGTGGCTGCAGAACCTTCGCTCATTGCTTAACTCAGCATGCGCTGGGCATCTTCCTACGCCGGCATCGTGTTAGTTCCTCAGGATGAAGTGGTGAATGGGGGCATGGTTCCTGCCCTCAGGAAGCTTATAACCTGGTATAGTTTTAAACGCTAAAGCTGTGCTGACCCTCCGTTTCTAAGTTTACAGTGTATCTTCATCATGGAAAATCTATTTTGGATTTTGGATGAGGGTGGCCTTGATGGGGAGGGCTTTGTGCCCACAAACACCAAAGTCAAGGGGGGAAATCAGCCACGGAGGTCCCAGACAGCTGAACACAGCGTCTAGTGGCTCAGATTAAAAATGCCAGCCACCATCTTTTACCCATCTTTGGGAAAAAAAGCTTCTCTTCGCTCTCTAGTATTCCCCTTATACTATCCCAGCATTTTGTGTTCTGGATGGGAAAAACAATTGAATTCCAAAAGCAGAGCTCCTATCTTCCAGAACGGAATTCAGCCCATTCAGCCCGTCTTCATTTTTGGTGCCATCGCTTGGTGCTGAGCTCATAGTGCAGACCTCGGCGGCTGTGGAAGGAGGAAGAAATATTTGTATTTTCAACTCTTAGTTGCCTTTCAGAGGTTCGCACTGAAGGTGAATGGCTGGAATAAAAAATGGTGCCAAACTATAGGAGAGCTTTGCCACGGCCGCTCCGGGAAGCACCTGCTTCGCCTACAGCATGAATTCATAACTGACAGAGACTGTTAACCCCCTAGCAAAAGGAAGATTTTTAACAGTATTGTCTCAGACCCCTGGATATCAGAAAGTTCCCTTTGCATCTGAAATTCTAATAATGAAGGAGGAAGAAGAGAAAGCGCTCAGAGAGAAGGCTGCCTTGGGGCCAGGGGGAGGGTGGTCCGGAACTGGCACGGCAGGCTCCCAAGGTGGCCAAAGAATGAATGGGTGCATCGGAGTGCTGGGCCTTGCCCCTAGAGGTTCTGATTAGGTGTGGGGAGAGGCTTGGAAATAAATCTGTACTTTAACAAAGCTCCTTTGGAACTTCTGAGAATCATTTAAGTTTGTGAACCCTTAAACGAGGGGCTAGACTGATTGACAATCTCCTAATTAGCCTCTGCTCCCATCCTGTCCCCAGGATTCCCTCCCCCACCCATGTCTCCTCCCCTCCCTCTGAATACCAGGCCTCAGGTTCAGTCTTTTTGCTCCACTTTTTGTCATTAGCCCCTAGAGGCCTGTGGCTGAAACCGGAGTCGGTCCCAGCCCCCGTGCCAGGTGGAGCAATTGACTTGGGCGGTTTCAGCAAGGGCTTTGGGTTACCAGACATCCATCTGCTGGCTGTTCTCACCAAGGGAACGGGAGCCAGGTCGCTCTCACCGGGCACCAACTCCACGCGCCCCATTGTGCAGGGAGGAAGGGGATCCACCTCACCTTCTGGCACCTTCACTACGGACAACTCCCCTAGGGCTCCCCAAAGCCTTTTCATTAATATCTCAACACCTCCCAGAATAGCCTGCGTGCTTTGTCAGGAAGAGCCCGCGTCCAAAGGAATAACAGCCTCCCTCTTTCATTCCACCTCCTGGGCTGGGCGCCCACATACGCTGCTCATTCAAGACAAATTTAACAGCCCACCCCTCAAAACGGAGACTGAACACCCACCCACTCCTACTTCCATTTGTTGGTTCTTTTCTCTTTATGGCTTCCAGAAACCCAGGGTTATTACAGGATTCTATGCTAGCGACTGAAATAATTTTTATCTTCTTAAAAAGAAACTTTTTATTTTTATCCATGTAATGCATCTACATAATTTAAAACTCAAATGTACTACAAAGCCTCTAACAAAAAAATAGCAGTTTCCTTTTCCTTCCCTCTAAACGCTAACATGTTCAACTCTTAAAGTGGTTTTAGAAAAAAAGTATTATGGAGAGAGGAGGGGAGGGACGTAAAAACCTACCTAACAGGTACAATGAACACTATTCAGGTGATGGGTACACTTACAGCCCTGACTAAAGCATTATGAAGCTATCCATGTAACAAAAACATTTGTACCCCCTTAATATTTTGAAATTAAAAAAATAAGATTTTAAAAAAGAAAAAAGTATTAACCTGCATATTTCTGACTAATATTCTTATATTTGAATACTGCTTTTTCATGTTTTTTCAATTTGGGACAGTATCAGCTTCCTATTATGGAAAATGAGAGTATAGCACTTTTACACACACTCACTCTCTATCTACACAGAATTTCTCTCCTTTCTCAATATTTATATTTTTTGTCAAATTGACATTATAATAGTGTTTACATTGTGATTTTACAGTGTCATTCATTATTGAGCCATGCAAGTGTACTACGATTATGTGTTTTTCTTTGACATTTTGTTGTGAGTTAATGACTTCCTCTTTTTTCTCGCTAAGTTATTCTATGTAGGTATCACCAGATTTTCCCAAAATCTTCACAGAGTTATGAAACTCCTCATTGTTTTGCTAAAAAAAAAAAAAAATTTATGGAAGGATTTATGATCTTATCTTTATCCCTAGTATTTAAAAACTGTATGATGATGTGTCCTGGGTTGGTCTTTATTACTCATTTTCTGGGCATTCCTGGCAATTTTTTTCCAGTTTGGAAATGCATGTCTTTCTGTTCTGAGAAATTGTCTTGTGAAATTTTTGCTCCATTTTTCCTATGTCTATCTCCATGTATACATGCGTGCCAACATCTACCATTACATGTTGGAAAGCTCTCATCTTCTATCCTTTCTCTTGTCCATCTCTTTGTCTTTTTCTTCTGCTTTCTGAGAGATTTCCTTTATTTTCCGACTCTTGCATTGGAACATGTATTTTGGCTATCATATTTTTAAAAGCTCATAATTATATCTCTATCTCCAGAGCAGACCTCTCCAATTTTCTGAGTGCAATATTTTCTATCTCTCTGACAACATTTATAATAGGTTATTTTTTCCAAAAGTTTTTTATTCCCTGCATTATCTCTGTTGCTTTTTTTTTCTTGATTATTAATAGAATATGGAGTTTAAAAAAAAAAGGTAACTTCCCTTTCTTCCATTGTCTTTAATCATTCTCTTCAGAGTTAGCTGTGGTTTAGTTTGTTACATGTAATTAAAGGTCGTTTTTCAGGCACTTGCATTTAAATACACACGTATGATTATGTACCTTATCTTTTATTCATACTACACTACACTAGTGTACTGCATCTTGTCTTTCTTTTTGTACTTAATGTATGCTGAAGATGTTTTAATGTCTGTACATCTAACCATGCCTGGCTAATTTTTCTATTTTTAGTAGAAACAGGGTCTCAAACTTGCTCAAGTTGGTCTCGAACTCCTGAGCTCAAGCAATCCTCCTGCCTTGGCCTCTCAGAGTGCTAGGGTTACAGGCGTGAGCCACTGGGCCCTGTCTAAACCATTTATTTTTAACTGCTGCATACTTGGGTATACCACAACAAGATTTTGCCAATATTTATTTGACACTTAGATCATGTAACACGTTTCTCTTTTCAAATCAATACAGTTAAATCTTTTTTTACATGTGTGTATTTCTATAGGATAAATATCTAGAAATAAAATTGCTGAGTTGCCAGCTAACTTTATTCAAAATTTTGATAGAAACTACCATATTGTCCTACCAAAAATGTACTAATTTACACTTCTGTCAAAAATTATGGAAGTTCCTATTTCTTTACACTCTTACAAACACTGAATATTATCAATCATTTTAAATTTTGCCAATTTGGTAGGCAAAAAATATCTTACCGGTATACTAATGTTCAGTTACCTTGTTACCAGTAAAATTGGACAGCTTTTCCCACATTTATTAGCTGTTTTTAATTTTGCCCTCTATGAATTTCCCATTCACATCCCCCCCAATATTTCTGCTGTGTCATTTGTATTTTTCTTATTGATGTGCAGAATCTCTTTATATACTACAGATACCAATTATTTGGTTTTTGTAAAACTTGAAGATACTTTCTCTCTATCACCTATCTTAAGGTGGTGGTATATGAAAGTTTCAAAGATCTTTTTTGTATTCAAATATATCAAACTTTCTATGTTTGTGTGACTTGTGAGTAATGTGCTTATCTTAGGAAATCCCTCTAATAATTTTATAGTTTTAATTTAAAAATATTTAGCTCTTTAATTTATTTCTTTGTAGGATAAAAGGTAGAGATCTAATTTTATTTTCAAAAGAATAGCTAATTTTTCCAGCATTAACTATTGCATAATCCGTCTTTTCCCCTATGATGTGAAATGCCACCTGTTTCATATACTTAATTCCCATTTACTCTGCTCCTGGATTCTTTGTCTATTACATTGCTGTAAATCAGGGATTCGATAAACCATAGCCTGTAAACTAAATCCAGCCTACTGCCTGTTTTTGTAAATAAAGTTTTATTGGAACACAGCCGTGCTCATTTGTTTACATATTGTCTATGGCTGCTTTCACACTATCATGGCAGAGTTAAGTAGTTGCAGCAGAGACCATATGGCTTGCAAAGCCTAAAGCATTTACTCTTTGGCACTTTATATTAATAGAAACAAATTGCCAGTCCTTACCCTGGCTGTGTCTATCATTAACAATAGGAATGCTATAGTGTGGTTGCATCTGTGAAAGTAGACATCTCCTCACTGAGTCTACATTTTAAATATTCAAGGCTGATCCTTATGTCTTTGCAGTAGATTTTACATGATTATTAATACAGTTCAAAGGACCCAAGTTTCAATTTGGTTTTTACTTGTCCTATTTGCTCTTTGACACTTTTTTCTCTTTGCCTTCTTTTGAGTTTAATAATTTTTATTATTACATTTTATCTCATATGCTTTTTATTTCTAATGGTTTCTTTAGAGTTTATAGTACACATCTTTAAGCTACCATAGTCCACCTTTAAGTAATATTGTACCACTTCAAGTACAACATAAGAAACTTATGGCAGTATGCTTTCATTTCCCTTTCCAGGTCTTTGTGCTACTGTGGTCAGACATTTTACTTTTTACATATGTCATAAACCCCACAATACATTGTTTTCATTTTTGCTTTAAATAGTCAATTATTTTGTAAAGAGATTTAAAACGTGAAAAAAAAAATATTTACTCCCATAGTTACCATTTCTGGGGCTCTTCATTCTTTGTGTGTAGATCTAGTTTTATGTTTCTTTTTTTTTTTTTTTTTTGCCTAAAAGACTTCAATTAACATTTTTTTGGTGCAGATCTGGTGCTGAATTCTTTCAGCTTTTATATGCCTGAAGAAGTTTTTATTTCA
Source organism: Indri indri (assembly GCA_004363605.1). Taxonomy (NCBI): domain Eukaryota; kingdom Metazoa; phylum Chordata; class Mammalia; order Primates; family Indriidae; genus Indri; species Indri indri. The sequence goes on from RJWJ010000539.1 coordinate 16,753, forward strand.
TCTTTGTTTTTGAAAGAGATTTTTGCTGGGTATAGAATTCTGAGTTGACAGCATTTTTCTTTCCATATTTAAGACCATTTCCATTGCTTTTTAAGTTTTGTTAGGCAGAACCAGAGTGACCTCAAGCAATACCCTTCTGAGTACTTTATTAGGTGTTCTATGTATTACAAGGCTTTTTCATTCTGATTGGTGGCGAATCCCACTGTTCCTGGCCCTCTGTGAACTCCCAGGATCATTTCGTTCTTTTCTCATGGTTCACTCCCAGCCTCGAGTGCTTTCCTCACCAGTATACACCGATCAGCACTCAGCTGAGCACTTGAGGAGATCCTCCTGCAGATCTCAAGGGCTTTCTCTTTCTCTCTGGACAGGTCTCTCTTCTGCCCTATGAACTCCAGCCAATTTCTACCTAAATTCTCAACTCTGCCTTCTCAGTTCAGGGAGACTGCTAGGATCCGTTTGGTTTCCTCTTCTGTGTTGTGGCCTGGAAACTCTTAGGCAGTGAGATGGGGCAATGAAAATGCTCATTTTGTTTCCTTTCTCTAGGGACTACTATACTACACTGCCTATTGTTAAATGACTAAAAAACATTTTTTATTCATATTTTCCTTTCTTTTAGTTATTTAAGGTTGTGAGTAAAACTAGTCCCTATCCCTCCATCATGGCTGAATGTTTTATTTGGAATTTTGATTGGAATTGATGAGAAAAGTTGACGTATATTATTCTTTCAAGAAAATGGTACGCCAATTTATTTAGGTTCCCTTTAAATCCTCCAGTGGATTTTATGGTCTTATACATTTGTACTGATGTTGTATTTAAAGGCCCCAATATAGGCTCCTTAACTTCTCTCTCAAAACATTTTATTCTTGCCCTGTGGGAAGTCAGCAATAGAGACAAAAGAGGACCCTGGAACTTATGCTCCTTAGAGTAGCTCCTGAATCTATCCTCTTCCTCTCACCTCTGTAGATCAGAAGAGCAGGGCCTGTTCCAGCTGACTCTTTCACGATGGCAGAGCAGCACTGAGCAGTTCTGGACTGGGAGGCTGGGGGTGGATGAAAGAACAGTAGAAGCATCCCTCATGGAACCTTGAGGTGGAAACTGGCTTAGAGCTGCTTCATATTGGCATGGCTTGCTTGAAGCTTTCTTCTACTTTTATCTATACTTAGGCATGGATGTATTACACTATGAGAAGTAAAACCTGAAGATTGAACTATTGGTCTACAGGGAGGTGCTGTCATCTTTATTTGGTCGTGGGGTCACTCCACCTACCTTATTTATGTTGTGGTCCTCTCTTTGACAGATGGTTACTAATGCACAGAAAGAAAATCATCTCTAATAATATCTCTGGGTTAAACAGGCATTTATGGGCCAGTTAAGGAAGTTGGGGACATGTGTTCTAAATGTCAACCAACCAATTTAGAAGCAAACTTGGAACTGAGTCTTCCTTCCTAAGTTGGGAACTGTCTGTTCTTATGAAATACATCTCTTGCAGTAATGACAATAATAAATTGAGGAGACCTCAGCTGACTACAGTTGACACCAGATGGGTAAACACCCATCCTAAGTAATGAGCTGGTTAATTATAGCTATGCCATGTTTATAGACCTTCAATTAATCTCTTGAGAGTATATAACTTCATCACTTACAATGGCTCATAGCATCTGAGCAGGACTTTTCAGAGGTCAGCCTTCTCCATTAACTCAAAATACATGTCTTAAGAATCAAAGGGCTGGGTGAAATTAGCTTATTTATTTTCCTTATACCTCTGTGTGGGAATCAACTTGTATAAAGCATTAAAAAATGGCAGGAGCCAGGCGTGGTGGCTCATGCCTGTAATCCTAGCACTCTGGGAGGCCAAGGTGGGAGGATACCTTGAGGTCAAGAGTTCAAGGCCAGCCTCAGCAAGAGAGAGACCCCATCTCTACTAAAAATAGAAAGAAATTACCTGGGCAACTAAAAACAGAAAAAATTAGCTGTGTGTGGTGGCACATGCCTGTAGTCCCAGCTACTCAGGAAGCTGAGGCAGGAGAATCGCTTGAGCCCAGGAGTTTGAGGTTGCTATCAGCTAGGCTGACGTCACAGCACTCTAGCCCAGGCAACAGAGTGAGACTCTCTCTCAAAAAAAACAAACAAACAATGGCAGGGCAAATAAAACAATGACAGGGAGATTTAAAAACATTTTATGGTACTCAACATAAACCCTACCTTCATACTTAGCCAAACAGTGACATGTATTTAATACCTTGGTCTCTAAAATGTGGGTGTATTGTCTTTCTGAAATGGTGAGTTGAGTGCCATACTCGAACGTTGGCCCACTCTCTGACAGCTTTATTGGCAAAAGAAAAAATATCATTCTCACAAAATGCAATATACCTGGACACTCTGGAGACCCAATTCATCCTAATTGTGGGTCATGCTAGCTCAGGGCAGATAGCCTGGCTGGTCTATATTCCTCGGGCTCAGCTGTAGACCAGTGGGTTGCAACCCTGATGCACATTATCATCACTTGCAGAACCACCCAGACCAAACACATCAGAAGCTCTGGGCTGGGCTCCAATCATCACTGTCTGAAGGAAGCTCTCCAGGTCATCCTAACACACAGCCAGGGTTGAGAACCACTGCTATAGACTACAATAGTTGTGACCATCATGCCAAGTTTTAACACTCAAAGAATCTATGCAGAGTAGATTTAAATTCATAATATAAAGCAGAAGTTAACTCTAGTTTTCCCAAGGCCTTTGCCAAGTAAGGAAAAATTGCTGTTTCTCCAGTAGCATCTATTTTAGATGACAACCTTCCATGTGTGTGTGTGTGTGTGTGTGTGTGTAACACAGAGTCCTTTGGTTCTGCTTCCTACACAGCTTCTGAATCTTTTCCTTTCCTCTCTGCTACTACACTCTCAGCGCAGACCTTCATCATCTCCCAAATTCCTCCCAACCTTCTGCTAGTGCTGCTCCCATTGTTTCTCCCAAACCCCGAACACGTCTCTTCCCTTTTGTAACTCCCTGCTGTTTGGAAGAAAACTTGGTGTCCTCGTCTGGGCATCCAGGGCCTCTCATGACTAGGCTGGAGATTGATTATTCAAACCAAAAAGTCCCTTGAGGTTCTCACAGGTCCCTGAATGACCATTATCTCGGCTTCTGAGCCTTTGCTGGGCAGACTGTACCTCACCACATCCTGCCAGATGTCCCCATTCAAGGTTCTTCTTTCTAGTAAAACCTCTGATCTTCCTGCCTCCCGTTTCCCACCCCCAGGTCTTTACTGCCTCTGTGCCAAAGCAAAGCCTATATAAGCCTTGTATATGTGTGGCACACAGTGGATGCTCAAAAAATTACTTAGCAAATAAATTTATCACACCACCAAAACTGGAGTCTGTCTTCCCTGTTAGGTTCTGAGCTTTCTCTAAGGGCAATGGGTAACATGGTGTATGCAGTCGGAAAAGCAAAGCTTTTGGAGACAGATTCATGTTTAAAGCTCTGCTCTGTCACTCACTAGCTGTAGGATACCGGGCAAGTTTAACTGTTTCCTCAGCTGTGAAATGAGGGTGACTACTCCTTGAAGAGTTACGAGGATTAAACACGGTGTGTGTATTATCAGATGTATAGTAAGTGACCAGGTATTAAATATTTTCTTCCCTTGACTCCAACTTGCTTACAATTTACCAGGTATTCTGCAGAACACACCACTGGAAAGCTTTTGTTTTGGACTGTATGCTTCCAAATAGCCAAGTGGTTCTATTTTGTAAAAGTTAAACGTTTGTTACATTTAAAAGCCCTCCTTTCTCCCATGCTAGTCATCAGGGGCATATTAAACCTAAGACCTTATTTGATTCCTCAAGCAGTCCTTTGCATTATCCCCACTTTATAGCTAAGCAAACTGGAGCAAAGAGAAGGGAATGGATTTCCCTTTAGAAAGCAAGCTGGGGCTTTTCAGAATTCTGTCTATTGACTCTCAGCTCTGGGCTCTCTCTCTAATACCATGCTGACCTCACAGTCTGGTGAACGCATACTTTTAAATGCAACCACTTAGAGTTTTGAAATTAAAACCAACAGTCTGGCTGGGCACAATGGCTCACGCCTGTAATCCTACCACTTTGGGAGGCCTAGGTGGGAGGATTGCTTGAGGTTAGGAGTTTAGATCAGCCTGAGCAATATTGAGACCCTGTCTCTACAAAAAATAATTTAAAAAAACTTAGCCAGGCATGGTGGTGCATGCCTGTAGTCCCAGCTACTGGAGAGGCTGAGGCAGGAGGATCGCCTGAGCCCAGGAGTTTGAGGTTGCTGTGAGCTAGGCTGACGTCACAGCACTCTAGCCCAGGCAACAGAGTGAGACTCTCTCTTAAACAAAAAACCCAACAGTCCAATAATGACTGTTTTAAGGGTCTAAAGTAGTTATTTTACTCTTAAAAAAAATTATTATATTCTAAAAAGTAGAGTCCTTTCAGCCTCACAATTTGGGACTGAAGAGTGGCTGACTACCACAACCCCTTGGACTTAACCTCTTGGAAACTTGGTTCCTTCATCTCTCGCTTAGTAATAGTACCTGCCTTATGGGAGTATGAGAATTAAACACATACGACTCTAACACACATGAAACAGGGTCTGGCACATGGTAGTACTCAGTATCAGCTATTACCATCGTCACCATGAGGACTGTTTTACTTGGAGTTCTATCACATGGGACCTTTATTTACCATGCTCCATTGCAGGAAAGAACACAAAGAAAACATTCATTCCTTAATGCTTCTTGCTTAATTGAGAGCTCTAATAATAAAAAAGCAATTTAAGGCAAAAAAAAAGTAACTTTATTGACTGCTAATCTTACCATGAAACATCTATAAGAAATAATTACAAAATAATGTTTTGGTTTTTTTTTTTTTTAACATACTTTTGGTATCATCCTGATATGATGATCCTTTCACAGAAAGGATTATTTACAGTTTATGTAGATATAAAGCTCATTGTTGCAAATACAAATGTTGATGTGTAGAGGCAATGTATACCAAACTGGTATACTGAATAGCAATGGATATGTAAGAAACGCAGAATAAATAACAGCTTTATACTTTTTATTTTTAAAAACAATTTCAAAATACAAAAATGTAGATTATTCAAAGTGGATTTTCATTTACATATATATATATAATTCTGCTGGAAACAGTGGACTGAAAAGCAAAAATGTTCCTTAGCATGTTTCATTTTTGAAAACCCACAAGACTATTCACAAATCCAATTAGAAAGAGGGTGTATGAAACCACCAACAATGCTGGCAAAACCCTGAAGACCTGATTCTCGCTAAAGTAGAGAGAAAGTATAAAGCACTACCTGTTTATAGTTATTAAATGTTTTTTTCTTTGTTTCTTTCTTAAATATGCCTTTTCTTTATGTTTGCAAGAAATTCTAAGAGCTAAGGAAATGCACTGCATTATGATCTGGGCTCTTTAGAGTACAAACTTCCCTAAGACTTGTCTGTCTCAAGAATCGTCTATAAGAAATGGTGGATTATTTAATGACTTACAAGGAAAATAGCCATTAAATGATCCTTCCATATTTTTATCCTTTTTACACAGAGACTGAGATACTTTTATACATTCTGATATCCGAAACTTTGGTTCTATTAAAGCATTTGATAAAAGCAAAATAATTACATGACCATAGAATTTTTTTCCTTTTAAAGTGTCAGGTGAAACTAATTTGACAAGGCATGTTGCATACACGTCTGCCACCCAGCAGCATAGGAGGGACAGCACAGGTGGGGTATGTTCACCATTCGTTTTATAATACTGACTCCCATCCCCAGGTAACACTGCTTATGTTCTGCTTTACCCTAACTCTATTTCTTTGTTACCTGAAAACATAATAGTTTTGTACAAAAATATGACTGTTTCTTTAGAAAATAATATATAGTTTTTTAATAAAACCTGGCAGATAGAAAAAATGGTATATCAAAATATGGTAAACAAATGTTGTAAAATACTAAATCATTAGAAACATCTCATAGAAAGACATTGTGCTATGAAGTTCTCTCCTGAAGTGCGAGCAACGCTTTCACTATACATCAAAAGGTTGATAAATTCAGTCTCTGACTTGGTTTCATTAAATGTCTGAACAGCAGCACGGCGGGTAACTGTCCTGTAAGTGGCCCTTTCTCATATACCACATCTTCTGTGTACTTTTACTTCAAAATTAATAAAAAGACACCCTCTGGATCAGTGGTTTTCAACCCTGTTGCACATTAGCTCCATCTGGAGAACTTTAAAAGAAAAGGCAACTCTACTTGGGTCCCACCACAAGAGACTGATTTAATGGGTCTGGTGGGAGGACCCAGACATTATTTTTTTAAAAGCTCCCCCAAATCTCTGTTCTACAATCAGGGTTGAGAATCATGGCCAAAGGCACATGAGGAAACAGTCATTCTTAACTCTACATTCAGCAACTGATTGTCTGCAGGGATCATACATTCGGCAACGTACCCTCAATACTAAACAAGGAATTCCATGTACACAAGATAGTTATGGAAGCCAAAATGAAGACTTAGTAAGCTTTAAACACATATAAACACACACAATCCCATGTATTTATATACGTATAACATATACACATAGGGCATTTTGGTTAAGCAGAAACTAACATTATCATAATTTGTTCTTGAGTATTTAAAAAAACCTGAACAAACAAAACACCACCAAGCACAAACATTTTCTAAGATATTTCCATAGTTTTAACAGAAACCGGTTTTGCAAACTCCACAAAACGAATTATGACATGAACACAATTGATCTGTCACTTGGATGAGAAACTCAACAGAACTGTGGAGCTTTCTGGAAGATCAAAGAGGAGGACATGGCACTGATCAGGTGTGTAGGAGTCACGAGGCATCACAGCATGCAGAGTCTTCAGGTTATTGCTTAATTCATGTCTTCCTGGACCTCTGAGCAGGTGCTTCCATTACGTACACATCTTTGGCTTGCTAGAACCACATGATTTTGCCCACTTCATCAGTGTTCACTCTGGGACAGCCTCACTGAGAGGGCAATGGCCATGTACTAGGCAATGCTCTCTCTGCTAAAAGAAGAGAGAACCTTCCCCCTTCCCTCCCTCTAACCATGAACATTTTATGAGGGAGTGGCAAAAAAAAAAAAAAATTTACAAGCAAACAAACCTAAAAACATCTTTCATGTGATAAAAAAGTGTGATATTACGTGTAACTGACCTAAAAAACGACAAATGAGCAAACACACCACAGTCGGATATTCTGAAGGCTTGGTAATCAGTAAAGCGCACATCCTTCCAAAAGGTCAATGAACTTCCGGGCACTTGTCTTCCTGGACATTTTCTGTAGTTCTTTCACTTCTGTGTGATACTTAAAGTGCAACTGTCTCAAGGCTTTTGTTTCCATCACAAATATTATAAAGAAAGAGCTATGTTTGTGGTGAAGAAAATATGGCACAAATAATAAAGAACCCACGACTTTCACATCCTCAAGCAGCAGGCTGCCGGTGCAGCTGCACGCAGATGGACTTTATACGACAAACTCTGGAACCTCATCATGAGTAAGATCCAGAGAAAAGTATTTGCTGGTTCTTTTGACTGGAAAGGCATCTTGCATGTTGACGCACTGCTGAGCCAAGCAACTGTTGCAATAGAGGCCTTCCTCGTCCAGTTCGTGGCCACATCCAAAGGTATAACTCTGAGCAGTGTCCTGACACAGACCTGCAATGCGCAGGAAGTCTTTCTGGTATAGTCTGATGTCATCAAGGCTCAAACTATGTCGATCCGTGGAGGTCTTTGGTTTTCGACATATAGTCTGCAAAATAGGAGATGGTTGAGACAACTTTAAGGGCATAGATTAAAGCGAAAGGTTAGCATGTTTGTCCTGTAACGAGAGATGCTGCAAAATCATAAAAAGTGAAGTAATCCTTGTATGTTAGAAAGTGGTTTCCAATCTATGTGGTTTCCGGGCCCCTAAGGCTCTGTGGGGAAATACATCAACACCACCTCCACCAACGATAACAGCAGCTAACATTTACTGAACACTTACTTTGTGCCAGGCCCTGACCTAAACACTCTGCATGTATTAACTCAATTAATCTCCCTAACAGCCCCATGAGGCAGGTGCTATTATTCCCCTCATTTTACAGATAAATAATCCAGGCACAGACATGAAGATACAACAGGAATCCAACCATCCTTAGCATTTCAGAAATCGAGCAATTATCTTAAAATAAGGCTATAAAGTGTTCCTGCTGCTGAAAAGGTGGGCAAGCACAAGGACTAAGCGGCAGCTCCTGAACACTCATGGGGGTCATGTTCTGCCAAATGCTTCAGCTAGCAGAGAGCAGACTTTTGGAACTTATTATCCCAAGGGGTGGTGCTAGTGGCAAATATAAATAGGTTAAAAAAATGGTTCAGGTAATTACATGGATGGAAGATACTCACTGGATTACTTAAGAAAACTAGGCATTATATCTCTAACTTTTGTTGCTTAACACCATAAAGGGCAATTTTGTTAGAATAAGATATTGCTTTTGCTAGACGCAAAAGTTCCAGGAGGACATTTTACTAGAAAATATCTGAACGACACTCTCAGCATAGCACGATCCCTTGTACTGATGCAGTCTTCCCTGGCTCCAAGAGGACTTCACACATAAAATCATTTGGTCATCCCCACAAACTCTCAAGGCAGAGACACAAATGTTCTCCCCACAAATGTGGAATCTGATTCTCAGCCATGCCCCACAAACATTTTTGCACAATAAGAGTTAACACTGTGTGGCAGAGCCAGGGTGCAACCCAGCCGGGGTGACTCTGGAGCTTGCACTCCGATTCACCACGCTACACACACTGCTTTAAAGATTACTCATCAGACTTTTCAGAAAATATTTAATAAATGTCATTTTCACATTATAGCTACTTTAATGACAGTAAAGGACGAATGAGAGAAAGGGAAAGAAAAAAGGGCAAAATATCAGTGACAAAGAGAGCCAGCATTTAAGAGAAACAAAGAAAGAAAGAAAAGAGAAAAACACATACAAAAGGGGGGAAAAACCCCAAAAAACAAAGAACAACAAGATACAAAGAAAGCCCATAAAAGAAAGGCACAGGAGGAGGGAGAGAGTGCTCAGAAAACGGAGGTTATTAGTTGCAGATTACCCAAATGCTGAAACCATGAGTTTCACAGTGCTTTATCTGTATCTTTTGACATTTTAGTAGTTTAACCAGTGATCACAGGTTGTCAAATGCTCCAGCTAAGAATACTTTAAAAATTTAATCTGAATGGAATAACCAGAGTGTGGAAACATTTCTGCCGTAACATACCTAACAAGAATATTATTCTCCCAGGTTTTTGAGGTCAATCAATACACACACACACACACACACACACACACACACACACACACACCCTAAAGCATGAAGACCAGAAGGTGTCCCACCTATATAAAGTGTGAAATGAAGTATATAATGTATCCAAATACTAATCAAGTCAAAGATAAGTGGAACTAGCAAATAAAATGGAAATAAATCCAGAATAAAACTAGAATGTATGTATCTGGTAAGAATCACTTTCTTAGGGTTTTAAATTTTTGCTTATTTGTATAAATATAAATGTAATTTCTTACTTAAAATTTTCTATAACTTCAGTTCCCAATTTAAACTTTTCAGTTCCTTTAGTACCTGTGGAAGAGAATCAGTACTCTGCCCACGAAGTTTGACAACTGTTTCCGAAGAGCTGGAGGTGGAAGAACCGATTTCTTTCACAATCAACCCTGAAACAAAACACAGAGGAAAAAAACAATGAATTCTTCAAATTATTCACACTTCTTGCTACATATTCTGACATATACTATTACCAGGAATGAAATTCTCTCTTGTCTTACGGTAAATAGAGGGTAGTGAGCAAATGTGGGGTTAGAGTGCAGAAAGGAGTTCAGAGTCTGAATCTTCTAAAATAAAATTCTAATTATGCTGCTTACAAAATAAAAAACAAAGACTGTAGGTATGTATAAAACAGTCTCTTTACTGTATGTCATAAAGCTTCCCCTTATTTCCTTCCCACATATCACAAATGTTGAACTTAATCCTTGCAGAGCAGTGATGCAGCCTTCCAGGTTTCTTTCCACTTGGACGTGCAGTGGTGAACTGTGGGGGCTCAGGCTCTGGAGTCAGACAGATCTGGCTGGAAGCTGGCCCAGACAAGCAATGGCTGTGTGTCCTGGCCCGTCGCTTAGGCTCCCTGTGTCTCAGCTCCCCCTTGTATAAAATGGGGCCGATAACAGCACCTACCCAGGAGAGTTTTAATGACGACTCAATAGCAAATGCATGAAAAGGGTGAGGTATGGGGTCTGCGCATGGACACAGTAAGTGGGAGCTGTGCTTGGCTGAGGGGACACTGTGGCACATACCTCCTGCAGCAGATCCCACAGGGAGGAGACCAAAATGGGAGGCCGCAGTGAAAATTCAGTACTGGGTCTCTGAGAGTAACGGAGCCCCTAATCACCTCAGTGCTCAGCGGAGACCCACAAAATTTTGGGGAACAGAAATCCAAGGCTGACACTTCCCTATATGACTATGGCATGTTAGTGAAGCACCCAGAAAAAAATACTTAGAAGGTAAAATTATCAACAAGAACTGGAGGTGTAAGTGAACACTACTAAAATATTTCTTGCCAATAGATGAAGCAAGTGAGCAGGTCAAACCCTAGATCCAAAAGGCCAAATGCTTCTTAATAAAAGTCTGTCTCCACCCTATAGAAAAAGAAACTTGAGTAATGTGATTTTTATTCAACCACTGCTAGGAACCTACAGGAATGACTTTTTGTGTTCTATCCCTTAACTCTTTAGAGCTGTCTCATAATGTTTCTGTGTCTAGCATATGCCTTGAATGTATTAAGTGTTCAATCTAAACCTGAAATATGAAGACATTTCTGATTTACATGCAGATAAGTTTAAAAACTCTCAGGTGATATTCATGTTTTGGGGTTTAGTACAAATTGCTGTACTAGAGGGTCTTTCTCTAGAAAGATCTTTCTCTTCTATAAAGCATTAAACCTTTGAACAAATCCTCATAGGAACGTGTGGACTTGTGTGCTGGTTGGCACTTGGTATGGTTCCTATTGGATATCCTGATAAATGTACCCCTGGCTACCAGGCCTGTAAATTATCTCCTCCAAACCCAGACCCACGATGAGAAAGTCAGCCTTGAGCCTGGTGCTCAAAACACTGAACCAACTCCTTCAACAAGAACGAAGGACAGTGGTATACTTCAACACAACTCCATTTCAGCTCCATGTTTTCAAGACAATGTTTAAATGCTCAAACTATAGAGAATTTGGAAAACTAGGATGATGCAAGGAAGGGAATAAAATCACATATAATTCTATCACCCAGAGAAAAAGCTATTAATATTTTTATGTATTTTCTTTATTTTTTATATACAAACATTTCTATTTTTAAATTAGACTATACTTCTATACAATTTTCACTGTTTTCCTTACCTATCTTTCTTGTTACTAAATATTCCTTGAAAATCTCATATTTAATGACTATGTAATATTCCATTGTATGAATAAAATATAATTTAACCACTCATTGTTATTTTTGCTATAACACTTCAATAAACATATTTGTATATCTTCTTACACAGCCGTCCTATTTTATTTAAATTTTATTTCATTTTTTTAAATTTTAATTTTTATTTCATTTTATTTCATAATTTTAAAATTATAAAATCAACAATCTTACAAAAACTAAATGTAGAAAAATATAAATACAAAGTATAATACAAGTCAGCTTCCCTCATATCCGCCCCCCTTCCCATAGGCACTCTGGCATACACTGCTTTAGACCATTTCTTTTATATAAACATCTATACATAGAGCAATTCATGCACCCATAATGTGCATATCATTGTGAATTTATATTTAATATATATTAAAATGTATTTGCAAGAAGAAAATTCAGTATCATAAAGCAAATGGGCAAAAAGGGCCACAGTTTGTACGTGAACTCTAAGCATGTCTATAGCAACCAGCCTGATGCGTCTGTGTTGCTCGGGGAGAGTAATTCTACACAGCCACAGGCAGGTCTGTTCCTGGAAGAGCATCTGGAGGCCATGGTTCTGCGGGTTAGCAAAGGGGATTCTGAAATAAAAGGCACCTCATGCCCTTTCAGAGTAAGTGCCAGGACGATGGGCACCGCGAGTTGGTCTTGTTCCAGGAGAGGCTCACTGAGCGTTGCGGACTGCGTGTTGGACAGGGCAGCAACAAGCTGCCCCAGTCGTAACAGGGTCTTTCACTCAATCAAAGCTGGAAGTGACAGAACAATATGTACTTGGGCCACTTCAATAGTGGTGGTTCCTAAGGCACATTTCTCGAAAGAACAGAGACTAATTCATGACAAGTAACAAAAGCAGGTAGAAGTGACTGAGGTTTAAAAACAAAGCCCATACTGCTGCCTGTTTTTTTCCAAGACAGATAGAAACGCATTTATTATATACACCTATACTAAAATTACAGTGAATGTATGTTTTCTAGAAGAATTCATACCGATACGGAGTTTAAAAGTTTCTTTTTGGGTCAACCCTTTTTGACACTTTTTCTCCCAGACTCCTGTACCAGTAAAACAGAGTGGGAAAAATAAAACGAAACAACAGAAGGCCCTGGATCCTGCAGTCTATGACACTGACCTGGAGAGGCTGTTATTCCAGTCCTCTCCCTGATCTACAGCTCCCACCCCACCCCTTCTATTTCCTGAGGCACCTGCTTTTCAGACCAGAATAATCTGCTGCCTAAGGAGAACTTCCCGTAAGAGCTCACCGGAGTGTCCATTCAGCTTCCGCGACATGAGCATGTCCTCTGTGATATAGATGCACATGTCTGGGCTGACTTCCAGAGACTCTTCATTCATCTGCTCCAGGTCCCGGGGGTCATCAACCAACATTTCTATTTCTGACACAAAAGAAGGAAAAGACGTCTAATGACATGAAGGGAAATGACCACCATAATCCACAGCCACACTTTGAGGGTGGCCATGTAATTATTCATATTTGAAAATAAATTCACTAATGAGACTCTTCAACAAGAAACTCTAGGGACCATTCTCAACTAGGTGCTACTTGTTCTTTTTCATAGGTTTGCTGTGTTATCTACGTATCTTCTAATGCCAGGATAATTATAGGTTATTCCTTACTCTTTAAGACAGAAGAAAAACGGTACTACCTTGCTGCAATGACAAATGGCAAAGTGAACCTCATGAGCCATTTGCCTAATGCCAAAGCAAGGATCGTTGACACAGGCAGCTGCGCGGGCCACAGAGCTCCCCGTTCCCACAGCTGCCCACTCTCTGGGCACTGAGTGACCTGATTTGAGATCCACACAAATTCTGTAGGAACCAAACATATGTCCCGCAGTTTTCCTTAGCAGAGTCAATATCTTTTCCCTCAACCTGAATGCTATAGCATTTATTTGAGACAGAAAAATAATATAAAAGAGGTACACAAATGCTAAGTTCAGCTGACATAGGCTGGTGGTCTTATCTGTTTAAAACAAAGTAAGTTCCTAGCAGCCAGGTGCTATATATTTTTTATACTCCTGATAGTTTTGGTCACATGGGAGGCACTTATGAAATACTTTCCTACTTAACCCAATGGCATGGACTCAAATCTTTATTGGGGGGTGGGGAGAGTGTATGTCCAGGAGTTCAAGATGTTTCCATCACTCTCACTGCACTCCAGTCTGCTGTCCTAACCATTGCCTTACTACTCCGGGAATCAGAAACACAGAGAGGAGGGCTGTAGAACTAATCTCTTCTTACCTCATATCAACAGCTAAGACTTAGGGTCCACACCGTCCACCCTGTGGCTGCAGAGGATCAAGACTAGATGGATGCTTTGCTCATAGCCAAACACAAGCAACTCAACCAAGTCACCACGGAAGAAGGCAAGATACTTCTTCCCTATTACTACTACTTAAAGTTGCTCCCCAGATAGCCATTCTACAGAATCAATACCTGAAAAAACTGGGGGAGAAAAAGAAAAGAGCCAGTGAGGGGACAGTACTGTTACCATCGTCCTGGGAGTCCTCTTCCAGTCGGTCTTTGCCTCCGCTCTCTACCCCTGAGGTGTGGGAGCTGCCGTGGCTGGTCATTGAGCTGCAGGTTTTCAGCTTGCGGTGGACAGCGCTGCCGGAATAGCTGTCCTCTGGCCCTGTGTCCCGGGGCTTGGTGTCGGCCTCAATGCCCGAGGTGTGGGAACTGCTGTGGCTGGCGGTGGAATGGCGGGACAGGCGCTTGTGCTTCATGCTGCCTGCGCTGCTGCCACTGGCCCGCGACCGCTTTTCTAGCTGGTCCATGTCGAGGTCCAGGTTGTCGCTGATGTAAGATTCCCGGTACTGCTTCTTCTCTGTGGCAAGGAACAAAGCTCACCATTATATTCAACCAAGACAGAAGGAGCAGCTGGTTAGCTTAAGTGAGTCATCAAGACAAGAACAAGGACAATCTCACACTCAGAATCTAGTGACTAGAAAGCAGTGATACTTTAGATAGGAGCTTGTCTGAAGAAGACTGCAAAATGAAAATTAAAAAAACAGTGCAACAGATTTGAGGGGAATATTTAAACTACTTAAAGAGTTTTGAAGCTTCAGGCACTAGAAGAAGAGTGCTATTAAAGTGCAGTTGCAGACCACTTCTTATATGCAAACTGTTACTGGGCCACAGTAAAATAAGTTCAGTAACTGAGAATGAACATTTAGAAACTTACACAGCCATTGGACATTGCCATGACAGCCACTAATGTGATTTTGCATTTTGTGAAAGTATCAGTCCATAGCACATTAGATATTTTAAAAATCTGGCCCGTCTCCATAGATAATTTCAGAAGCACTGCTAAAGAAGACTACTTAATAAATATAATTATGCTAATTGCCTTTCATTTTATTTGTTCATTTGCTCCAATTTGTTCCATTGTTAGCTTAGCTCTAGCTGCCGAATAAAATTTAAAATGAAACTATTCTTCCGAGAATTTCCTGCAAAAATTCTAAAATTTAGATTTTCATTAATATGATTGCTTTTTCTCCATGTAGGCTGAATTAATGAGGCTTTATCATCTTTAGAAAACACCAGTAATCACTACTGGTTTGATGATCTCTGACTGGTAAAATTGTTCTTTGACTTAAAATGTCAGTGCTGTTCTTTAGTGTAGTCAAAGACACAACATTGGAAAGTCCCTTTTATCAAATGCTAAATTAACCATGAAGGCACAAAGTTACAACACAGCTGCAGGTATACAACTACACAAAAAATGTTTTTGTGTTTCAGGACAGAAATTGAAAACAAAGAAACATTTTAGCTTCCTTGCCTTCTTAATGCTGATTTTAACAATGTTAAAAATGGAGAGTGCATTTGGGGAATGTGAAGTTGATATCATTTTAGAAACCACTAACTAGCAGGCTAATTGGGTTCCCAGGGGACTGTTAACGGATTTATTGCCTTGTTTCTTGGTGAAAATACTTTCTTAAGTGAAAATACTTGCACTCCTGACATCTGAATCCAGCTATGAAGTATAATCACCACAGGCTCTCCAGACACACCTTCCAGGATGCGAAATGCAAAAAGTGCTTTGGAGAAGGCTATGTGTTCATTTCCGGGCTCTAGCCCATTCATGTCATTCTAAGGCAGCGGTCCCCAACCTCTTTGGCACCAGGGACTTGTTTCATGGAAGACAGTTTTTCCACGGAAGGGGGTGGGGTGTGGAGGAGCTCTGTGGCCTGGTTCCTAACAGGCCACAGACGGGCACCAGTCCACAGCCTGGAGTTGGGGACCGCAGTTCTAAGAGATCAGGCTGAAACACAAAGGCGAGTATGTGTAGCCACACAGAAAGCCGGCTGGAAATGACACCAGAGCCCAACACACACATCATTCACAACGAAAGTGCACCAAGTACAACTCATTGTTCAGGGAGTAGACTGGGTTTTAATAATCCCTTATCATCTACAGTCAACAGGGGTAGAGATGAAGATGAAGAGCTAAAGGGACTTACGAAATTCTCATACAATTTCTATTCACTGCAGTTTCATGATAATTAGCTATCTGGCCCTTAGAAGGGTGGAAAGTGAAGAGAAAAAAGTAAAAAATGTCCATAAGGTATTGGAGTTCTATAGCTCTAAGACAATTAGGAATTGTCAATCTAATCATTTAAAAGTTTTTCTGCCTCCTTACAAATAGCCAAATACTCCCAACTTCCTGATAGGTTCAGAGCCAATTACAGTTATTCTATATTCGTAAGGTAAGTACTTGCCAGCCTGCCTTCTACCTGATAGGAGCCTGGCGTAAATCATATTTCTCATCACCTTGTCAGTGCAGCCTTAGTGTTCCATGCCGCTGGCTTCTCCTCCCTTCCTAGTGTGGTGTCATTTAGACCCTTTGCAAACATTTAAGAAGCTTCACACCACCCAGTTACAAATTGAGGAAAACGTTTAAATAATTCTGAATTATTGTAAGAAGCACAAAATGCAACCTCTCTTCCCCTGATAATCACTGGTGTCAACAGTGTGGATCATCAATATGTCTGTGTCCTTTTTATTCTCTCTGTCGTAAAAGCCCAGAGACAACAAAGTTTTCATACATGATCTTGGAATATAATGCAGTAAATGTGACCTCTTGACCTAAGAATAAGCTTGAGCTATTGAATAAAGTTGGCTTAAATTTTTTTTTAATGACACAAGGCATGTTTTTCCTTCTCTTCTGAACCCTATGGAAGAATTCTTGTGATCACTTTCTACTAAAAAATGCTAAAATAGTGTTTCAGACAAGGTGACTCTAAATGAAATTTAATTACCAAAAACACTGACTCTCTTTGTGCTGTTTGCTAACCTGATGCCAAGAAAAGGGCTTTCCTTGTTAAAATGATGGAGTCCTCCAGTGTGGGTAAGACAACTGGATTCGGGCCAAAGCTGGCCCAGAGAAACTTGGTTGTGGGCCTTCTTCAGATGTGGAGGCACTGCTAACTGGAAGAAACTAAGCATGTTTTCTTTGGAGGAAGACAACAAGGATTCCTCCCAAATCTGTCTACATTCATCCAAATAAAAGATCTGATTTACAATTTACGTCTTCATCGTCCCTTCATTGCCTACTGTATAGTTTGAATGTTTGTACCACCCTCCTAAACTCGTGTTAAAATCTAATTGTCACTGTGACAGTATTAAGATGCGGGACCTTTAAGAGACGACTGGGCCATGAGGGCTCTGCCTTCATAAATGGGTTAATGTCACTATTGCAGGCAGGGGTTCGCTATAAAAGGGGGAGCTCAGCTCCTTTTAGTCTCTCTCTCTCTTGCCCCCTCTTTGCCCTTTTACCTTCCACCATGGATGACACAGCAAGAAGGCCCTTGTCAGATGTTGGCCCCTTGATCTTGGACTACACGGCCTCAAGAACTGAGAAAATAAACTTCCGTTCTTTATAAATTACCCAGTCTCTGGTCTTTCGTTGTAGCAGCACAAAACAAACTAAGACACCTACTCACTTAAGCCCCCAAATATACTTGGTACTATGCTTGGCAATGGACAAAGCCTTGCCCCTCTAAGAACTCAAAATTCTTTGTAATTTGACCTTAGAACCTATAGAGGAAGTCATTAGTTCTTTCAGGCTCTAAAGGGTTCCTTTAAGGTTACATAAACAAGAATTTACTAAAATGCTGCAGGTAGAGAGCAGATGGAATAAAGGAACTTCTCAAGGTGCCATGTAGGCCACTTAGGACTGAGGCAGACTTGGCAAATTATGGGCTATGCACCTAATTAAGTCACCTATCCTCACAAGTTCCCATGGTGTTTCTGTCCCCATCTGAGTTCCTCTTAGCATTCATGTCAGCACAGGAGAGATATATTTGTTACACTGATGAGTCACTGTGGGGAAGAACTGGCAGTCTGGCAGCAGTGGAAGCCAATACACCTGACAGTTATACCAATTCTCTCCAAAGACAGATGCAGTTTGGTGGCAGACAGTGGGGGAATGATTCACGTTCTAATTGCTACTAAATTACACAGGAGTCTCCAAACGGGGTCTCATTTGGACTGAGAAATAGTTTTTGAGAGAAATCCATCAGAAGCATAAACTGCTACAAGGTCTTTTGCTTGTTTAAGAGAGAATGGGCGTTTGTCTTGCTTCTGCAAGAAAGTGAGATCTGAGGGGTGGAAACTTGTTTCAGACATGAATCTAAGATATGAATCTGCATCCTGGTATTCATGCAAATACTCCAAATCTAATCTAATAGAATTACCGTAAGATTAAAAGAATTACTATAACACGAATTTGCAAGACAAATTAAAAACATTAAAAAATAAATATGCAACATAGAATTTTTGGTGATTAGAAGTCGGGGTGTGTTAAATGGAGAAACCCTAGGGTGCCACAACTCAAGATAATGGGCTAACCATTAGATTAACATTGTAAAGCTGAAGTCTGATGGTAGAGGCCCCTCACATTGCATTGCTCTTCCCCACCCTGACTTGCCCCTCTTCTTAGGGCCCAGTACTCTAGGGCCCTAGATAGATTGCCCTATCCCATCTGTATCTCAGCAAAGCCCCCACAGAACTACCTGACAAAACCCTCAAATAAAAACTTCCCTCTTCTTTGTCATTCTTGCTGGGCCAGACTTGGAGGCCTCTCAGCTGTCAATTAGAGAGGATGGAGACACATCTGTGACCCATCTTTATTATCGCTCTGACCTAAGGAATACTCGCATTGGAAGAATTCCAGACTGCTTGTGGATAATACCACCAAGGTAGGTCATTGTATACATAGAGCTCTGAGATGCAGATAAAATCCGAGCTGCAGATAAACCCTTGCCCCGTGCCTTTATAGGGTGGCTATTTGCAAGGATTTTCAAGTTAGGCATGGGGAAACTTTACAGAGATTATACTTGAGAGATAGCTAAATGCCTGCGGTAACCTCAGATATTGTGAATAGGTGCTATGTGAACTGGCCCTCAAGCCCAGCCCCTTGTCTTCTGGAACAGTGCTGAGATGTAAATGGAAATGCTGCTCTGAATCCGGACAGTCCCAGTGCTAGTCCCCAAATCCCATTCTCTAGGAGTTTAAAACCCCAGTTCATGCAGCTACAGAGTAAGAGGCCATAGGTGGCAAAGGCACCATTTTCTTCCCCGCCCCGAGACCCTGTGGTACCTTCGTTTTCCTCCAGCTTTCGGATGTGGCGCAGGACAGGCTGCAGGTTCATGTACAGGCGGTGGCTGTTGCTCAGAAGTTGCAGGAGGTGTCTGGAGCGCATGGGGCACCCCGTGTAGTATATGAGCTTCCTGGCCGAGGGCAAGCCATCTGGCAAAATCTCAAATTTCTTACCCTGTGGAGGGAAAGCATGAATCAAATTCAAGAAGAAAAATCTCTGATTTGACAAGGTCCCCTTCATTTTTTATTTACTAAAGATAACTATAGATTCAGAAATAGATGTTTAAAGCTCCATTTAAAATTCTCTGAGGGATAAGTTATTATTTTCCCTTTCAAAAATGTCATAGGACAGGCACGGCACGGGTGGCTCACGCCTGTAATCCTAGCACTCTGGGAGGCCGAGGCGGGCGGATCGTTTCAGCTCAGGAGTTCGAGACCAGCCTGAGCAAGAGCGAAACCCCGCCTCTACTAAAAATAGAAAGAAATTAGCTGGACTACTAAAAATATACATAGAAAAAATTAGCCGGGCATGGTGGCGCATGCCTGTAGTCCTAGTTGCTTGGGAGGCTGAGGCAGAAGGATTGCTTGAGCCCAGGAGCTTGAGGTTGCTGTGAGCTAGGCTGACGCCGCGGCACTCTAGCCCAGGCAACACAGTGAGACTCTGTCTCAAAAAAACAAACAAACAAACAAACAAACAAACAAACAAAAAAAAAATTCACAGGACAGAGGATTACTAAAAATTTCAGGGAAGCATCTACCCAGGGTCCCGGTAAACACTACATAAGATAGCTGAGGATATCTTTGGATTCTCTGGCTGGTCAGGCTATTTGTACAATGGAGAAGAAGGGCACCCTCAAATGGAATCCCAACACCCTAACTCAGCAAACAAGATGACAAATTCTGGAAGAGATGAATGCATTCATATATTTATTGAATACTTAACTATGTACCAAACACTGTGCTAGGCACTGAAAAAATAACAGCGAATGAGACAGATAAGGTTCCTCCCCTCATGGAGCTACATGCCAGTGAGAGAGATGGTAAATAAACACATAAAATAATTACAGTTTATGATAAATTTGGGAAAGAAATAAATGCGGTAAACAATACAGGATACCTATGTAGGGTTTAGAAAAAATGGAGACCTTCTCTAGCTGGACAAAAGGGGAAGCTGGCGGTGGGGGGTGAGATGGGAAAGGGAAGGGGCAGCCACCAGCAGAGACAGAAGGGATCTCGTTCTTCGAGTCTAGGATCACTAATATGAAGTCCTAAGTTGAGGGTGAGGGTCTGGCAAAGTTCCTTACAGTTATGAGATCTTACGAATTCTTTTAACTTTTCTAATAATGAATAAGGCAACAGAATTACAAAAAGGAATATTTCAGATAAAATGGTTCTCAGCCGGAGGGCAAGGTAAAGCAGGGGGGAAGGCAAATTCTAACTACACTCTTTAAACTCGGTACAAAGCAACATGGATTTGTGTAGCCTAGACAGGGACGGGATGTTTTTTAACCTCTGGGTTTTTCATTTGACAGGAACCACCAGTGGATCCCGATACTGAAATAGTAACAGCTGACATTTATGGAGCACTAAGCACATATTAACTCATTTAATCTTCACAACAGGTCTATGGAGGAGGACTAATTATCCCATCTTAGAATGAAACCAAGGCACAGAGAGGTTACATAACTTGCTGAAGGTGCCATGGCTAGGCAGGGCTGGGTTAGGTGCAAGAAGAATCACCTGGGAAACTTGTCAAGATAGATTCCTGGTCTCTATCCCAGACCCACGGAGTCAAAAGAATCACCTGGGAAACTTGTCAAGATAGATTCCTGGTCTCTATCCCAGACCCACGGAGTCAAAAATCTCTTGGGGGAGGAAGACGAACCCCAGAAATCTGTATCTTTAACAAGTTCCTCAGATAAGACTAATGCACAACTATTATAGATTCAGTACCCAGAGTCCAGGACCCTAAAATAACTCAATTTCACAAATGCATTTTATTCCTGCTCAATTTGGGACATGAAAGGGGCAAGTAGGGTTATAATTTGCTCATTTTCAAACAGCTCAGATCCTTCACAAAGGGCTTGAACAAGAAAGAGCCAGTGAGGAGGACGCAGGCCAGACCCCATCTAATGTATGAGTAAAGTGAAATCAGGTTGAACTGTGCCCAAGTAATTAATGTGAAATCAGAAACAGCTCTTTTAACATAATATGAAATCAGAAACAGGTCCTTTGACTCACAGGGCAGTGTGGGGTCAGTGTCCACATTCTATCTGCAATACAGCCCTTTATTTACATAGGCCATCTTCCTTACAGGAGAGAAATACATGTCTACAAATCCTTATCTTCCTCCTTTCTTTGTGTATTTTTTCCAATTATTTCTTAACAAAGAAGAATTACAGATTTTAATGACCACTAGATGTGCACATTATTAACCATAATTCTTTGAACTCTATCAAAAAATGGACATAGCTGGCAAAATAGAGAAATAGCTGGGAAAAATTTGCTTTAACAAAAGAAAGTGTATCATTTTCAATATTGTAAAAATAAAAATACTTTTCCTGTTACGAATTGTAGACCTTTCTTTAAAAAGATGAGTTTTAAATAGTCAGATATTAATAGAAACATCTTTTTATGTAACTCTTTATTCTTTGCTCAAAAGAAGCAACTTCTAAAAGAACTGGCCAACCTCCATACTAAGAATAATTTACCCTGTGATTACAGCTTTCTGTTTTCCAGTCCCTCTGCTGCAGGCTTTTTTATGATAATTCTATTTATGAACTCATCTTGTACCTTTCTCACCACACTTCTTCTGCAACCAGAATAATGTAGGGTAGTATGGTAGGGACCAGACACAAATTAAGATTAGTAATTTCTTTTGCTGTAAGATTCTTTGATTTCAAGTTCACTACTGATATGAGTACCAAGAATTATAACATATGCATACACATACAGGAAAGCAAATTATCTTAGCTTCAACTTTTTAAAAATAACTTCTGTGCCTGAGACAATATTGTTTAAAAACAAAAGCCAAAAAATAACAAAAATCCACAAAAACAAACAACTGAAGAGACTTTTTAAAAAAGTAGGTTATTTTAAACTTACCACAAACACCAACTTTCCAACATTTGTCCAGGGGAAATCATAAAGTAATTGTTTCTCTTCGTCTATATTCTGTGGAAGGAATCAAAATGCGTATAGAGTTAATGGGGAAAATGACAGATACTCTAAAAGGGCTCTAATTTCTCTCCCAGAAAACTAAAATACAGTAATTAAAATCTGAAAGAGGTCCCCAGCTCTCTTTGGAGACGTGCAGATAGTGATTAAAAAGATTAGTGATACAAGTCTGTAGCTTCTGGTTCCTGCATGACTGCATTAACTGGCCCTTTCAAGGCAACCTTTTCCCTTCTGGCCTATCCCCAAATTTAAATAAAAAGCCCAAAAGACTCAGGCATTCAAGAGACACGATAATGCACTCAGACTTTCATAATTGGATATTCTGTCTACATCAAAGATAAGACATCTTTATATTTTCTTATGTCTTGCAGAAAGAGGTATTCTCTCTCCCCTGTTGATGGCTGCAGGATAACACCATCCCACCTGTTTAAGGGTGACAGTTACTACTTACTCAAGGAACAAGTTTTATCAGAAAAGTGTAATGGAAATTAAAACGTCTGGCCAGGCACCATGCTAAAATGTCATTTTTCTTTCCACAGTTATAAATGCTCCAGAGGATAAAAGAAAATATTTAAAATCAATGACCAACAGAAATGTTTAGATATTAATGATCTGTTAGTGATCTGTCAGTGATGAACCTGGGCTAATCTTTGGCTTGTTGTTTTCTGTTACAGAGGACTTAGTACTGTCAAGGATCAGGGTAAGTCACTTTATCCATCCTATCGTCCACATCTGTTCTAGATAAGTAGGAAATGACTAGTCAATGGCTGAAAATGAACCACCGAACCTATGGCAGGACCACACAGGCACACTGTAAATGCAAGACATGGTCAATAGCATTTGACACTTATATCTCATTTACCAACCTGAAAAATCTGTATTCCTCTCATGGTCAATCCAAGGGTCAGTGAAGCTTCAATTTCCCTTTTATCCTATAGGAATAAGATTTTATGAAAAAGTATATTTTCTTCTATAGTGAATAATTCAGCACCAAAGAAACATGGAGAGAAATTTCAGGATTAGAAAGTTTTTGACTTAAAATAACTGCTCAAGTCTTTCCACATCCCTAGTTTCTTACAAGATTTAAGAAAAATCATGGACACATATTAAATCAATAATGGTGTATTCTATACTTCTTAAATCTCTGAGATCTCAAAGTTTAGTGTTTTCACTATAAATATACACTTTCATATCTGACAATATTCTAAGTATTTATGTTATCGAGAACTCTAGTAAACAAGAATATTTTTGCAGTTTTTGTATCATTTAATTTTTTAAATCTTCCATCTTATGCTTACTCTTTTCTCAGATATTAGAATTTTAATCAAATGTAGTAGTTATATTTTGAGATGCATCAAATTTTGTATGTTTAAAACTGGGCAAATCTCCCAGCCCTGAAGCCAAAATTAGAGGCAAGTTGACTAAATATTTAAGACTTTCTCATGAGGATAAATAATAAAGTTGTAAAAGCTTTACATTCCATTCACTTGGAAATACTTATTTTTAAGAAGTTCCATTATCACTTGCCAATATGATACACAGTCTACCAGCTAAACTATAAACTGTAAAAAATAAACTACAACACGCATAAGTAAAAAAATTCTACAATTAAAAATGTACCCTAAATTTTGGCCACATCTTTTAAGTGCTAATAATGTAAGAAGTATATACAAGGTATGAAGCTCAGAAAAGAAGATAAATAAAATTGCGGAAGTATTTTCATTACGAGATTTCTCAACAAAAACAAATGGATATGTGCATATCTTTATTAAGTTTAGTGCCGGTTTTCTCATGAATATGGGAAGAAATAATTTTAGAATACCCTTAGCTGGCATAGTAAAGAGAAAACAGCCTATTTTCACTATTTAGGCTGTTTCTTTCCAACTAGTATATTTTTACATCAATAAAGCATAAGGTTTAAAAGGAGAAACCAACCCATCACTGTCTGTGTTTAGGCCAATTTCCCTTTCAAGGCTGTACTGATTGCTTTCCAAAATAAGACCATGCTCACAAAAATGCTGGTTTTTCACGTATGAGGTGTGTACTGGTGGGAGAGGGGCAGAAAATGACTTTCTCAGAGTGTTTCCTGCCTTTTGTCTACTGTATTTCCAGGTTATGAGCAGCCCCTAAGTAAAGCAGGTTCAATGGCTACCACTTGATTTCTCCAAAGAACGAAAACTGCCCATCGGGTGACAATATCTATTCTCCCATTTAATTCAGTTACATTTTTATTAAATATCTTGTTTTAAGCAGAAAAGAGTCATTTTCTATGCAATTTAGAAATACCACACTTTAAGCAGATTTGAAAATTACTTTTTACATAAAAGGCAAATTGGGGACATCTACTTCACCGAAAGATTTTTATTTTTTCCTTTTTCTCTTTAAATAATTATTTCAAAATATTAGGGGGTACAAGTGTTGTTACACAGATGAATTGCATAATGCTGAAGTCAATGCTTTTAGTATGCCTGTCAACAGAATAGTGCACATTGTACCTGACAGGTAAGATTTTATATCCCTCAGCCCCCTCTTACCCTCACCCCTTCTTAGTTTCCAAAGTCCGTTATACCACTTAAAGACCATGGGCATCGACTGTTTAGCTCCCACTTATTAGTGAGAACATGTGGTCTTTGATTTTTATTTCTTAACAGGATTTCTTAACATAGCAAGCCTCCTGGCAAATAAGGCACGAAGCAATTAATATTTATTAAGCACTCACTAATGTTCCAGGTATTTCACCCTTGTTATTTCAAATTCATTATCTCATTGAATCCTCCCAACCTTGTGAAGTACATTATATCACTCCCACCTGATAGATGGCTCAGGATTACAGTTGTAGTTGCCTAGGACACCAGCAACAGTGAACAGTGACATAGGGTTTCTAATTGATACCTGATTCTAAGGCCACAGTCTTTCCAGTGTATCATTCATACTTTTAATACATTTTAAGATATAAACTGATTGTCAAAAATGCAATTTTTTTGCCTTTTCTCATGTAAATTGAGTGTCACAAATGAAAACTCTTAAGGGAGGGAAAAAAAATCCCACAACTCAGTCCTTTAGGAATTGAGCCAAAGGGATCTTATGAAACTCAAATTATGCCTTTCAAGGATGATGGGGCATTAACAATGCATCTCTTGGGCATGGAAGAGAGACAGAAAAACCATCAGTTGGTCCCTTATTAAGTTTTCTGAACCAGCTTAGAAGATTACCAAGCAATGTATCCAAACAAACTACAGCCCCATCTCCAATGGTCTAGTTATGCTAATCTCACCACAATGGGTGTAGTAGAGTTAACAAGCACAATATCAACAATGATAATGCTAACAGCAGCAAGCATGACATCATGCTTAACCTGTGAATTGTTTTGAGGACTTTTTATCCATTAATTCCTTTAGCCTTCAGTGATCCTAAGAGGAGGGTATGTTACTGTCCCCATTTAACTGTGGGGAAACTGAAGCACAGAGAGGTTAAGTAACTTGCATAAGGTCACACAGTAAGAAACCAAGCTGGGATTCAATCCTAGGCAGGCAAGCCAACTGACCATGCTCTTAACCACTTCATCCCATTTAGTTTGAGAATCTACCTTTGAATACTGACATGGGCATTCAGGAGTTTTTGCCAACAAAGTGGCATTTGTGGAAAAGGGAAGGAGTAGGGAGGAGGAGGAGAAGAGAAGGAAAGATGGTAAACAGTAATATGAGTGATTCCCTGCAGAGACGGCCTCAGTTGTTATTTGGATGTGTGACTTCTGCCCCAGGATGGAAAAATGAGGCTAGAGATGCACAGGACACAAAAGAAGGTAACGTCAGAGCGAGGGAAGCACGGAGTACAGTGGCTTACGCACACAGGCTTTGCTATCAAGAAGGCCTGGACTGAATCCTAGGTTGGCCACTTAGTTTTGTGATCTTAGGTGAACTATTTAATCTCCTTAAGCCTCGGTTTCCTGCTCTATAAAATGAAGATTACAGTTCCTTTCTTATAAAGTTGTGAGGATTAAAAAAGAAAAAAAAAAAAGAATAAAGTGTGTCCAATAAACACAGTACTCCATAAACATTAGCTGTTGTGGTGATGGTCTTATAATTAATGGATACAATATGGACATGGCTTCATTTTAAGGAATATTAATTACTCATCAAACGAGTTGCAAATGTGACTCCTCAAAGCAGAAAAGCAGATTTGGGGAGAAGAAAAATAACTTCCATAATCGCCGAAAAGCTGGATTCACAATTTGCAGCCATTTGTCATCTCATTATTAGAACCATTAAAAAAACACTTTATCCTATTTCCAGGACAGGAAAAGCACCACTGCCTCTAAGACTAACCTATGATATTAATAAAAAATGGAAGTTCAAATGAAACTCTTAGAAGTCTTTTAAAAATGAAATAATTCTCAATAGAAATTTTTTTTCTCAGAAGCTATAGACTTACTGCAGTTCTGTACCTTATACAATCTGTAGTAATGAACAGCGACGTCATCCAGTCGGACGGCCTCTTTGATATATTTAAGATGGGCCTCGGAAGCTGTCAGTGCAAACTGATCTTTGTGCATGTTTGGAATGTGCTTCAGGATGTAGTCCTTCCCCCTCTTGGAAACAACCTGTTGGGAGACAAGGGGTGTGCAATGCAACATTTGTTGGAGGGATGTGAGTACTGCCCCCACCCCCAAAATGATGAAAGGAAGAGAATCTAAAATAGGACATATAAACTGGCTAATCTCCATTAGAAAATTCCCACTTTTATTCTGTTTTCACCATCTGTTATGTTCTAGGTTGAATCAGCTAATACTAGAAGGTACAAAGTCAATTTAGCCGTAGTACTGCATATCTAAGAAGAAAAAAAATCACAAGAAATAGGAAAAATAGGTTTTCTTGGCTTTAAAGTCACCAAGAAAAAAAAACCACACAAACTTGCATAATTTCATACACATCATTGTTCATATTTGCAAAAGTATCGGTACCATGAAATACTTCTACTATAGGCACATCTTAAGGTTCTGGATCTGCTTAACTCTGAAGGTTATAGCCACGGGGTGGGAGGTACTAAATGTTAGTCACAGGAGGCAGGGGACTAGAAGAAATTCTCTGAAACATTCTTGGTTCTTGCATAAGAGGCTGATATGAACACTCTATTAGAATACTTATGAGAAAACATTTTCATTCAAACATTGTGATTTATTGTGGCTTAGGTTTTTATCAGACAGTAGGCTGAGCTTTTAGATGTCAAAAATGTATAGTATCTAGCAGCTACAGGCTAAGAGAAAGGTATTGATTAAAGTCTTAGCTGATTTCATGAGGACTAATTTAAAATATAGAAGGAATTAGGCAATGCGAGCAAAAAGAATAGTGCTTAAAACGATCAGAATAAAAAAATCAGAGTTTTTAGTTTTAAAATGTTTTTACAGATACTGACATTTGGTTTCTTCTTACTGAATATTTTTCAGAGAATTAAACATGATGAATTATTGGTCAATTATCAAGTTCTGCTGAGAACTCTAAGTTACAGATTTTTTTTTTCCCCTAGATTCCTTTTACATGGTGATCATCTAAATCAGTACTAGTCAACCTTTTTCCAGGTCAAAAACACATTGAAAATAATATTTGTAAGGGCACTGAAGTAGATGGTTTTGGTGATCCCAAGGGTGGAAGAAACTAGTATCTCAGCACAGTGGATACCATGGGAAACTAATTGGGAAGTTATGATTTAAATTACCAAGATTCAATGAGTACACCTGACGACAACTAGAGAATGTAAATACATGCTACAAACAGTAAAGCTTGACACACATTATGGTTTCTCTTAAGCACTGTAAGTCAGTCAACAAAAACTTACAGAGCACCTCAATGTGAAATGCTGATGAAACACAAAAAGTTAAGTTCATGCCTGTCCTTTAGAGCATATTAAGAAACAATTTACTGGGGGCAAGAGATAAGCAGATCATTTGAAAATAAGATGTAGAACACTTATGTCTAGGGTTTTCTTGATCCCAGAGTAGGCGCACTGGGCAGCCAGATGGTTTGCCTAGAAGGAACCACACCTGAGCTGAGACTTAGAGGATGGGTAGGAGTTGGCCAGGTGAAACACGGAGTGGGGTTTCGCTGGCTAACGGAACTGCAAGGAGAAAGGGCCCAGAGGCGTGAAGACATATCAGTTGCTGGATGTTGCCAGAGCATAAAGTTCAAAGTACAGGACAACCAGACAGGAAGCTGGAAAGGCTGGCGGGGACCATGTCTTGGAGAGTTTCTAGGTTATGCTTAGGAGCTGGGCTTCACTCTACAGGTGACAGGGGAGCCCCTGAAGGATTAAATCACAAGCAAAATCATCTCATTTGCAAGCTGCAGAGTAAAAACTGAAGCAGGGACAAGCTTCTGCAATAGTGCTGCTGAGAGCTGGAACGTGGGAAACAGCAGGGCTGTGATGGGTGGCGCATGCAATGAGCATTTAGGAAAGCTAACAGTAACAAACATATGACAGAACTGTATTTCTTCAGCTGGGTGATGGGTAATCAAGTACGTATATTAAAGGGTGCTGCGGCCAACTGGAGGGGACAGGGAGGAGGAATGGTGATAAGGCAGAGTTCCTTGGGACTCTTAAGCACTCAGAGGGAGAAATACACAGAATTGAGGTAGGAAGAAGATGAATTTGATTTAGGACATTCTGAGGTTGAGGCACCTATGGAAAAATAGCTTCCTCAGGCATACGGGGAGAGAAACAGATTTGGGAGTCGCCTACATGTGGGTGGTGGTTAAAAGCATTAATATAGATGAGATCTCCCACGATGTGAGTGGTTAGGAGTCAAGTGCAGCAGTGAGAGTCAGTGAAGAGTCCACTGGATCTGTCAATACAGAGCTCACTGGTGAGCCTGGGGGCAGCACAAGTGGACTGGAGGGCAAAGAAGGCAGGTGGGAGTGGCTTGAGGAATACACGTGGGAGGAAAGAAGCTAAAAAATCAAATACACACTACCTTTCAAGAGGCTTTACTGAGAAGGAAAGGCAAGAGTGGTAGTTCTTTCCCGAGGATGGGTGGGTAAGACCCGGAGGAGGGACGGGAACAGAAATCAGGTGGGGTGGAGAAAGGGTAGCTGAGACAGTTCATCTCGGAATAACCTCCAATCTCTTGCCAAAATACAGAAGAGGCTCCTCTCCTGGGAGTGAAGGACATGGAGGCCAGAGCAAGCAAGAAGTTGACTTGTATTTGTTTTCTCAGCCCAGGGAACCATGTGAATGAGCTTTATCTTTTAAAGAGTAATGTTTTTCTCCCTTCAAAGGAGGAACATGCTGCTCCAGTAAAAGAACATAAGATGGTCAAAGCCATGTAAATGCCAAAAGGAGGCTGGCACATTCCAAGGCCCCCCATATTTAGGATGAACAGCAGTGCCCTTCCCCATTAACTGTAAGCAGACCGAGTACATGCAGACATCGTGTGGACCATGCTCTCACGTGTTAAACTTATATCTGGGCCTCATGAACATGAGTCTGACTGGCCATAAACATCTGGGTTCCCATTTCTTGAAGCAGCATGAGTAGCAGCACAATGAACTAGAAATGTGCTAGAGAAAACACTCTTTAGAATTTGAAAACAGTGCCTACCCAAGATGGGAAATAAGCCTCCGGCTCAAAGTATTTTCCATAGTGCTTATTCCTTTTGAAGTTCCCAAGATCAGCCTGCAGCGCAAAGGCTGCCAGCAGGAAGTAGGCCTCCTCTCGGAGCACACATTGAGAATGAAGAACTTGTTTTCTCAGGTGCCAGTAATAATAGAATCTTGCTGCTCTGTCACTAGGAAAATAAAAGAAAACAGAACTCACATTTTGATGGAACAATCCAATGGCATGTAAACAGACCCAAATCCTGCTCTCCATCTGGTGACAGGAGCCCTTCTGTCTTGCTCCTCCCTCCCACCTCATGAAGAGGGGGAGGCTGTGGCTAATCCTTGATCACTGCCTCTGCCTCCATGAGGTCGCAGGGGCTCAGAGCTCCGCGTCAGACTGACTATCCAGACAACAAAAATAACATTTCCTAAGGCATACAACATTTAGTTCTTTCAGAGAAGGGGAAAAACGTCTGAATCATTCCGCTCTAATATAGTAAATGTTTCACTGAACAAGCATTAGAATAGAAGCTAGACATTGGTTGTCTGTATCAATTTTACTACAATGATGCTGCACGCATGACATAAATAAGGACAAATCTGAGGGGCTATCCTGGCTTTAATGTTTTGCTGTTCTTTTTTTGTTTTGTTTTTTAGCTGAGCATGCTACAAATACACCTTTTTAAAAATGTTTCTGTTTATATATCCTTCTAGAAAAAAAATTTGCTTAACCGTAGTGTTCTTTAAAAAAAAAAAAAAATTCACTAAGAATAAATGAAGTAAAAGCTTTCCTTAAATCTGTTTTTTGGTTTTTTATTAAGTGAATGTTACTAAAGTGTTTTTATAGGCACACGTTATGACAATCATTATACTCCCCACAAAAGGAAACACTAATAGTGTGTTCATTACAATCCCTTGAGATCGGAAATAAATACTGTTCCCATTAAATACACTGAGTAGGAAGTGCTGACTGGGGAAAAACATGGTCAAAGCTCCAAAAAATGTTCACTGGCAAATAGGATGCTTTTGTGATCAATGTAAAAATGTAACAAAAAAATGTGTGTGTGTATATTTTAGTGAGCTTATTTGCCTCCGTATTATTTTAGGTTGAATGTTCACCTGAGATTCATAGCTAATATCATTAGCAGATAATAATAAAAACATATGGGTTTATTTTAAACAAGACCATGTTTAAGTACAAAGAACTTAAAAATAAGGCATTTATGTAATTTTTCCCCTTGGGACAGAGTACTTTTCAGAGCACTTCTTTTTACAATGCTGACCACACATTGTTTGGACTGGTTCGTCCCTGAGGAAAAAGGCAGAGGTATAGGGATCAATTAAACATTCATTAGCCCCAGGGGGCTAATTAACTGTTAAATAATATATGTTCCTTCTTTCCAGGGAATTCCACATTTACTAGGTAAACTGAGTAAAAAATTTATATAAACACCCATGCACTTTTACAGGAGAGTTCCTGTCCTTGCCCCAAACTCCACCCCACCACCAGAAAAGAATTTAGTCCTTTAACCAATCTCTCCAATCTTCACTAAAGTGCCAGTTTCTTCTTGAAAGAAGTATCTTTCAGGAGATTGATTTGTTTATGAAAATGTAGAGTATAGAAAATGTGAGCCAGTGATATTGTTAACATTTTCATTAATAGTCTAACATTTTCATTCATTCATTCAACTAATATTTATTCAATGCCTATTGTTTCTCTGTTTTATGGGCTAAGGATACGTGAGTGTGCAAAAAGATTAAAAAAAAAAATCACTGCTCTTGTGGAGTTTACATTCTAACAGGTGGTGACAAATGATAAGCACAAGTAACTTACTTGGCATGTTTAAAGAAGTGCTGTGGGAAAACAAAGGTTTAGAATCTCTCCCTACCCTCATACCTGATCAATCGGCCATTTTCCACGTAGTACTGCACACGGAAATGGATGATCATGGGAGGCCCAAACTGATCAATACCCTAAAACAAAGACACACATAAAAATCAAGCTATTTCCAGTTACTTCAAAAATGGGTTTCAAAAGCGACCAAAATACCATTATTTGCAAGATACTTTTTAAACAATGAAAGGTTTTATCTACTTGTAGTGAGTGAGGGCTTGTAGTGGGTAGAGAGTTGTCCCATCTGCATGCCAGGTTCATGTAAAATGAGAAAGTTACAAAGCAGAACAGGGTACCATCCCTCTACCTGATTCTCACTCACTGTAATGCCAATGACAACATAAGGGAAGATAAAAATAAATGCCAGTGGAAATTTCTAGCTGAGATCCAGCTCCTCGTGCAGCTCTGTCCCCTGTGGTGACCATTTGCTCCTTATTATAAATGTTCTCTTGTTCCTCTGACATTCCACATACCAAATTCTATTATAATACATTGTTTATTTATTTAGACATTCATGTTCTTTACTTTGTAGGTGGCTTTGAAGCAGTCTTCCAGTTTATTCCAAGAATTCTTAAATAAAAATTGGAAAATCTAGGATTATTACTCTTAACTTACAAGGGTGATCCTGGAAACACTAGGTTAATTCCCTGTGAATGTTCTTCCAGCAAATGGAACTGATATTTACTAAATAAAAGCATCAGTACAATAACAAAACATTGTTACAAAATAACAAATGTGAGTATATTAAAAAAGAATTTAAAAATTACTAATAACTTTTAGAACAATTTTGATAACTAGCATAGACACAGGAGAGGGGCAAATAATTTTTGCATGCTTTTCACTTCAAAGTATTATCCCAAGATTACGAAAAAGTTATTA
Source organism: Indri indri (assembly GCA_004363605.1). NCBI lineage: Eukaryota > Metazoa > Chordata > Mammalia > Primates > Indriidae > Indri > Indri indri. The sequence goes on from RJWJ010000539.1 coordinate 49,459, forward strand.
TACATTATTAAAAGATGTACAGAATATATTGTTATATGCTATAAGCTATTAATACTTGATTATTGTGACATTTTAGAACTTATAATTCATTTCCTGTTCCCATTCTCTACTGTATAAAGTATTGCTTAAGATTTTTTTCCTAATGTATAACAGCAAAATTAAACAATTTTTAAAAATCAAATAATTTTGCTCATAAATATAATCTCACCCAAGTGACTTCGTATTGTCGTACCTTGCTGGCCTCTTTCTTCCATTCTTTTGGGCAATATTTATAAAGCTTTTGAGATAACTCCATATATACATGTTCATTATCTGCACATTAAAAAAGGAGACAAGATGATAAAAAAAGGATAGATTTAAAAAGAATATACAAATAAACAAGCTTTTTTTTTTTTTTTAAAGCCTCAAGATTTGTTAATGTACTCTGAATTCAAATACTACCAAGAAAATTCAATAAGACCCTGAAAGATAAAAGGTCCTGTGGGGTAGACAGTAACGAGATTTTTTTTTTTTTTTTGAGATGAGGGTCTCACCATGTCACCCAGGCTGGCCTCGAACTCCTGAATTCAAATAATCCTCCCACCTCAGCCTCCCAGGTAGCTGAGATTACAAGTGCGTGCCACTTGTGCCTGGCCAGTAATGAGATTCTTTATGAATTCCTTTGCTTTTGCAATACAGAGCACATACTATTAAATATATTTAAAAGAAATGTTAGTTTCCAATTCCTGCTTTTACTTAGTTTCTAGGGTCATTAAGACTTACAGTCTAACTTTCAACAGTCTGGGCATTACTTAGTCTTGGAAAAACATGCTTTAATTAGCTCACAGAAGACTGTTCTCATATGTGCAAAATTATAAAACAGGGTAGAAACACCGACTTAATTGCTATTTAAGAAATTAGAAAACATTCATGATATCAGCCCATTTCCAAGTGAGATGAAGCCTGACCCACACACTTTGTGAAGAATAATCTTTAAAACTATTTCTTCTCCTTGTTCCCCACACATGAAAACACAGCATGACAAAATGATAAACTATTACTCACACTGACTTAGGGATTGATCTCATGGAAAGAGAAGAATCTTATGAAAAACAAGCACGAATGCCAAAAAATCCTTCGAGGGGATGATGTTCTTAAAGTGCACAGAAAATAAGACTGCTAAAACCTATAGAAAAATGATCTAAACATGAAAAGGAGCTGGCAAAAAACAAACATTTTCAGATTTTCCAAAGAGAACCTTTTAAGAGAGACATATTTCACAAGAGAAGCCTTCAGCATTCTTATCTTGCACAAAGTTTTAAATCTTTTTTTAAAAAACATTCCTTTTTCTCTAACCATCAGTAAGGAGACATCCTCATGGAAAGCTCCGCATAAAAACGTACTCATTCTGGAAGGGAAGTGTGTCTCTTTGACTACTCCAACTTTGTTAAACATACTTTGTTACACGGCGACTCCTAGCTAAATGTTGGGATTTGTCCAGAAAAATGCCATTAGAGAGCAGGAAGGGTAAAGCTACTATCTGGCTATAAATTGCACATTAAGTCAACCAATTTCAATGAAAGGGATAAGGAAGAGATCCCAGAACAAAAAAAAGGGGGATGCTACTTAAATCCAGTTATCAGATCAACGAACACTATCCCGTCTCTCCTATTACAGGTTAAACATGAAATGGACAAGACCAGACAATCTTCCTGTTGAAACTGTTTTGTGTTTGGCTTGAGTTCCCGTCTGAAGAAGCGACATAATGAACTGAATTGAGACTGTTCACCACAATAGTACATCTATATTTTTAAACTACCACCATATCTCTACCATAAGTTGACCAGAGCTTTATACCTTAAGAATTCTCAAGCACACACCAGTTCTCCAAAGCCAGTGGAGCAGTAATTTCTATTTAACATGTGGAAAAAAAATCCTGACACTGAGAGAAGTCAAATGCTGTGTCCAAAGCCACACTGCTAGTTAGTGGTAGAACCAGAATTTAGAACCAGCTCATCTGATTCCTGTTCTAATGTTCTTTCACAATACTACAATCTCTTTTCTGAAAAGGATATCTTAGCTCTTATTTTGAAACCCAAGGAAACTGTAAACTGGTTTTATTGGACTGACTTGTTGAACAACAAAGATCAACAATCTGGCTATAGTTGTAGTAAGAAGAATTAACTTTGAGCATAGAGTAATGAGTTACTCAGAGTCTTATGGCATCTTATTGCTCCTAGACCCTTCGTTGATAAAATGAGATATGTACCAACACTAGGATGGAGCTTAGTTAGCATTTGTGTTTTTATTGCTTTAACTGCCGCAGGAAGAAACTGATGAGCAAATGGCTGATTCAAGGGTCCTTGCTACATGCTCTTTAGCCTGCATTAAAAAGTCAACTGAAAACAGTTCACATTTTGGGGAAGGGGCCTTGTTTATCAGCTGACCATGGTACACCTTCCAACTTGGCAACTGTAAGCATTTTATGGTATTGACCAAATCCTCAAAGTATCTTAAGCCTTTAAACCAATTCCAGTAACAGAAAACAATCCACATTCAAGTATAAAATATAATTAAATACATTTAACACACACAAAAAATCTTGACACAATCAGCAAAGATATGAAAAGTTTTTGGTATAAAAAGACTAATTAGAGAAATTTAAATATTTGATTTGAAAGAAGAAAGCTTATAAAGAATGGCTGCAGGTAAGTCCTAGGAATCTAACTCTTTAAGGTATTATAGGGGAAGAAAGGTCCAATGGAGTCCTTTACTGGAAAATCTTCTCCACATAAAGAATACAGAAGAAAGTGACCCTGTATTTCAAACTCATGTAGTCTGACTGGAAAAAAAGAGAAGAGGTAAGACATAAAAAAGGAAAATAAGATTACATTAACAGATCACTTTGTTATACTATACAGTCAATAACAAGAGAACTTGAAAAGAGGAAAGTTTAATGTTAAAAATTATAACATAAATTAAATTACAAATCTATCTAGGATACTTTCCTACTAGTTCCAGCTGTTTCCTGAATGCAAGGAAACAAAAATCAAGCTTAGTTCACTAAAACATGAAAAGAACAAACACATAAAACCCAGATTCCTAAAGAGGAATCAATTTTTAAGTTCAAACTATAATAAAAACAAGGCTAAAATCCTAAATCCTATAAGAAATACACAGTAGTTGAGATTAAAAAATGAATAGTAGACTAAAAATGATTATCAGTTTATGGATATTTTGATAACCACAGTTTTATAACAAGATGCCAAATTTAAGTTACAGCTATAAAATGTCATTTCCTCAGGGACAGTTGGCTACATCCAGCAGAGATGGGACTAAGACTTACTTTGTATAACACTGAGTCCAAAAAGGTGACAGTCCTTTAGCCTGAGCAGGTCACAAACCTGGACCAGCAACTGGTGACAAAGAATTTTAACCTGTAGGGGAAAAAAAGCATGACTGAGATAACAATTCAACTAAGTCCACATAGGGAGCCACAATCAGGCAATTTAAGGCATAACCATGTGTCTTGCTTGAAAGGACAAGCTGACACTAGCAAAACTATTGCTGGTTTATCAAAATCACTTTAATCTGTGGCAGTGTTTCAGTAATGATTATCGCAATCCCAATTTTTACAACATGGTAATAAAGCACCAATGCATTCTTGCACAAGACTCATAAATCTTACGATACATGGACAAGGCTCTCAAACCACAGTACATGATGAGTATTTCGGAAGGTATGGAGAACAGCCTATTCAGACTACCAAAAGTATTCATTTGACAAGTATCTTTTATTTTTTAAAACCTTTTATTCATTTTTTTAATTGACTAATGACAATTACATATTTATGATGTATAACAGGATGTTTTGATACGTGTATACACCGTGGAATGGCTAAATCAGACTAGCACGTGCATTACCTCACATACGTATCATTTTTTTTTATGGTAAGAACACTTAAAATTTACTCTCAGCAATTTTCAAGTACATAATACATTGTTATTAACTATAGTCACCATGTTGTACAATAGATCTCTTGAACTTATTCCTCCTAACTGAGATTTTGTATCCTACGACTAACATCTCCTCAATCCCCCCACCTCCAGTAACCACCATTCTACTCTCTGCTTCTATGAGTTAGACTTTTTTAGATTTCATATATAAATGAAATCATGCAGTATTGTCTTTCTGTGTCTGGCTTATTTTACTTAACATAATGTCCTCCAGGTTCATCTGTGTTGTTGCAAATGACAGGATTTCCTTCTTTTGTGAGGCTGAATTGTATTCCACTGTGTATACATACCACATTTTCTTTATCCATTTATTCATTGGTGGACACTTACATTGATAATATAGCTTGACCGTTATGACTAATACTGCAATGAACATGGAAGTACAGATACTTCTTGGACATAATGACTTCATTTCCTTTGTATATAAACCCAGGAGTGGGACTGCTGATCGTATGGTAGATCTAGTTTTAGTTTTTCGAGGAACTTCCATACTGTTTTCCATAATGGCCGTACTAATTTACATTCCCACCAACAGTGTACAAGTTTCCCTTTTTTCCACATCCTCACCGACACTTATTCTCTTTGGTCATGTGTGTGTGTGTATCTGTATATTTATTTATTTATTGTATGTATGTGAGATAAAGTCAAGCTCTGTGCTCAGGCTAGAGTGCTGTGGCTCACTGCAACCTCCAACACCCAGTCTCTCAAGCAATCCTCCTGGCTCAGCCTCCCGAGTGAGTGGCTGGGACTATAGGCTCATGCCTCTGCACCTGCCTAATTTTTAAAATTTTTTGTAGGGATGGGGTCTCACTATGTTGCCCAGGCTAGTCTGGAACTTGTGGCCGCAAGTGATCTTCTTGCCTCAGCCTCCCAAAGTGCTGGGATTACAGATGCGAGCCACCTCTGGCCTCTTGTCTTTCTGATAGTAGTCATTCTAATAGGTGTGAGGTGATATCTCACGTGGCTTTAATTTACATTTCTCTGATGATTAGTGATGCTGAGCATTTTATTTTTGCTTGTTTTTATTTTTCTAGTCTGCTGGTCTTGAACTGCTGGACTCAAGCAATCCTCCTGCCTCAGCCTCCTGAGTAGCTGGGTGAGCATTTTTTCATATATCTAATTGGCCATTTGTATTTCTTCTTTTGAGGAATGTCTACTTAGGGCAAGTATCTTTTCAAGGAAAGTTTTCCTCTTGATGGTCTATGCAAAATATCACATACTATACGATGAGTGCCTGCCTAGTTTTTATTTATTTATTTTAATCAACTACTGTTATTGTCTAGTATCTTTTTAGTACCTAAACCATATTCCTTTTCTGAGTCCCAGTATAATTCAACCATAAAACCTTATTAACTTGGAACTCTGGAGATAAGTTACTCAGACAAGTCACAAGTTGAATTATAAGAGAGTCTCTAAAACACAATTTTAACGCTTTCTCAAATATTTAATGAAGTGTTGTTGGGGGCAGTAATTCTGCTGAGTCTATCTTGTTGACTTGAGAATCAGAAAAGTTTATTAGAGTTGGCATTGACTTTAAGAAACTACCCAAGTCAATTTCTTCATTTTATAGAAATAGAAAATAAAACTCAGAAACTTTAAAGTTATGTAGCTAGTAGTGGCAAAGACAGCAACTCACAACTCATTTGTGTATCAAAACGTTTTATATATGTACATTAAAACATGTGCAACATGACAGTTTATCATTTTAGCTATACACATCACATGTAGCATTTCCCCTCTCATTGGTACTTTAGCTTTCAAATTCTTTCTTAAATGATAATGTTGACAATTAAAGTTTAAATTATTGTAAGTTATAAATTATTTGACTCTGAATCAATGACTTTTTAATCATATCTTAATATGGAACTCAGATTAAGAAAATAAAAACATGCTGACATCCCCTGAAAATTGAAAGTCAAACAATTCAGAACTAGTGATAATTCCAATTACAGTAAGAAGAATGGGTTTACTGCTTTTTTCCCCATTCATTATTAAACGGCAACCAACCTGAGCATCTTACCCACTGGAAAGAGCGAAAGATATTTAAGGCCAGAGCAGAACCAAGTCAGCTGCTTAGAAGCACCAGGAACTCAAGCTGGAACAGTGTCTTATTTTCAGGATAAATAATAGGCACTCAGTAACTGTTTGATGAATGAAAGCCAGATATCTGACTCCCTGTGGGCTCCTCTGCATCTTGGTTCTGTTTTATGACTACACACTACTCCCTGACTTACTAAGCAACCATTTTATAAATGTGCCATTCAACAATTTAGGAAAAACGTATCAATGCAAACCCACCACCACCACTGAGAGAACACACTTGCCAGTGGGGAATCACTATCATCCTCTTTGTATATAGCTAGCGTGATTCCACCCACTTGAGATCCTTGATTTCTGTCCTATAGAAGTCCTATGTTATTTCCAACATTGACTAAAAAGACTCTGGATTTTGAGTTCCATCCTACCATGATTCCATTTTATAAATAAGCTTAAATAAACAATGATAAAGAAAAAGAGAGGCTGGGCACAGTGAGTGGCTCATGCCTGTAATCCTAGCACTTTGGGAGGCCAAGGTGGGAGGATTGCTTGAGGCCAGGAGTTCAAGACCAGCCTGGGCAACATATCCCATCTCTACGGGAAATTTTTCAAAATTAGCCGTGCATGGCGGTGCATGCCTGTAGTTCAGGAGGCTTAGGTGGGAGGATAGCTTAAGCCTAGAAGTTCAAGGCTCCAGTGAGCTATGGTGGCACCATTGCACTCCAGCCTGGGTGACAGAGCAAGACTCTGTTTCTAAAGAAAATTTAAAAGTAAAAAAAAAAAAAAAAAAAAAAAAAAAAAAAAGAAGAGGAGAAAGTACCAAATGCCATATAAAATTCTTAAGTTCAACTATTATACTATAAATTTGAGACTTAAAATGTCATATTGTTTAGAGCGACTTAAAGCTTAGTTTGACTGCATTTAAAAAATGTTGGACACAAAGCAGCCAGGACAAAAATGCAATAAAAAGTTAAAATTCCAAACCACAAACTAAATGTACAGGAAATAAACTATGTTGTAACTTTATGTGACTGTAGTCCAAATAATACCCTACATTTTCTCCATGCATCCCATATAATTATTGTTCCGCTAGTTTAAATCAAGCGTTTGGAGCCTACTGATAAAGCTCTTTAACAACTATCAAATAAGTACAGTGTACTTGTTTAAAAACTATAATTAAATAAGGCTGTGGTTCTGAAGTCTTACCTGCTGTGAAAATAAGCTTGAGGTTTCTATATTTGCATATTATGAGTCTTTAAGGCTACATTTTAGCTGATTGTGAAATTTCTCAAGTTCTTTAATCTTCAGGAGCAATGGAAATCTTAAAAAGTGCCATATAGTATGAGGTATTAAGAGTATGAGTTAAAGCTTTATCCAAAAATATACTCTATATGGAACTTTTAAACTAAAACAGCATTTGATCCTTCCTGAATGTCAATGGTTATTGTGCAAAAATGTCTAAAATATGCTGTAGAAAAAAAAGAATTCTTCACTCTAGTTCTTAGTGAAGATGTAGATGCTCTTGGCCCTAATTTATATTACTTAGAAACTTAATGGCTTTGATATTTACCATGATGTTACTTACAAAATTTTCCAAATTTCCATATTTAAAATAGCTCCAATTAGTACAACTCATGGGGAATTCAGAATGACCAAAACATTAAATTTATTCTACATGCAAGAAGATAACATTCTATCAACTACACTTGTAAATGATGTAAATAATGATTATTACTGACAACAACCAACATTTACTTCGTGTTTGCTATGTATCATGTACTGTTCGAAGGCTACTGATGTAATGCCAAAAACACGATCAGTTAATAGACTTCTGGAGACTGAAAGAAACTAAGTGGTGCTGGTACACAGATCTTCGCCTGTTTGGCTCAAGATTTTAGCGTATCTATAGCATCTATTTAGGGGATCTGGTTAAATACAGATACCTATATCCTACCTTAGACTTCCTATATCAGCATTTTTAAGGAGTGAGGTCCAACAATTTGAATAGTTAGTGAGCTCTGTCAAATAATTATGATGTCCATTTAAATTTCAAAACCACTAATCTACAGGAACAAATGAACTGGCCATCTTCCAGTCTGTTCTCTCCTTCCTCTGCTGAGATCCTAGTACAGATTATTTGAAAATTATAGTCAGCCTTTAGTATTCTTCACTAAGTCAGATTAGCCTTCCCTTCACTTAACTGCAGCTAAGAGGGTTTTACTCCATAACCTTTATGTACGTACACACACACACACACACACACACACACACACACACACATATTCCACTGGGTGAAAAGACAGAAATGGAAGTGAGAAAAGTTTCTTAAGTGCTTAAGCTATATGTCCTGGATTATATATAGTTTAAAAATTCAGTGGATATCTTGCTATGTATCATGTATAAAAGAACTCAAAAATGGCATATTCACATCTGTAAGTAGAACTATATTTTAACTTATTTTGCCAGTGCCCACATGAAAGAGATAGCTGCCAATTTTTACTTGGTTTTAAAAACAAAATGCTGCCAAAATAATAGCCTACCACCTCACACATCCAAAAACAACTTCAGGTACTCTGAGCAGGAATGTAGATAATCACTGGAAATTCTGCCTAACAGATGATAAAGTTCACCCAGTAGGTAGGTTTGATGCTCAGACAATCCCTATGAGTGAAGATGAGGATACACTAGAAAATCAGGAAACTGTGCTCATTGTCAATAAAGCCGAAATGATTATGGTAATAAGCAGAACCTTTTTCTATCTAAACTTTTTAATGAAGCTATTTAAATGTCATATCAGTATAACATTTAGAAATACTCTTTTATACAGCAATTGGATTAAAAATATAGTAGCATATAGGAAAGAAAACTAATTCAAGGCATACTAAAGCAATTTTTCCCTAATTCCATCAGAATACCATTTGTGAAAGAAAGAATATAAAAGTTAATAAAATAGAGAAGGGTCAAAAAATGCTAGTCATGACATCGATTACCGTAAGATTGTTTGGCAGGCTCTGCCAAGGCTAAACATGTATATAGCCTATGATTCACAAATCCACTCTTGGATATAAACCCAGAAATGTATATACATGTGCATACACATAAAATGTTCATCATGGTTTCACTCAAAATAGCCCCAAACTTAAAACAACCCAATATCCATCAACAGTAGATGGATAAATGAATTGGGCATATTCATACAATGAAATATCACACAACAATGGAAAGAATTACTGTCACATGAAATAGCATAAATGAATTTCACAGGCCAAATGTTGAGTAAAAGAAGCCAGACACAAACGAGAACATAATACGTAATTTAAGCTGCATGAAGTCCACAAACAAGTGAAACTACTCAATGGTGATACAGGCTGGAATAGTTGTTACCCTCTGGGTGGAGGTTATTGACTGGGAGCGTTGTCAAAGATCTTTCTGGGGTGCTGGAAATGTTTTATATCTCAAGCTGGTGATGCTTACGTGCATGTACACACTTGTAAACAGCTGCACTTAAGCCATAATACTAGGTTTAGTCCTGTATAGACTATTTAACACCCCAATTCTGCCACATTATTATTGGTCTCATTCTATAATGTCTTTACCCTTAACCAAGCCATAACTTGAATGTGGTCACTGGAAAAAACATACTATTTAATCATTTCTAAAATTGGATCTACTCACATTTATGATGATGTTCAGAGATTCATCATTGGGAAGGAAAATACACACACTCCGGCGGTCTTGCATGACTCTGTTGTTATGGAAGTTCAGTTTGTTCATTGTGTTGTGGGCTCTCCGGTAGTCAGGGCTGGGCTCTGAGTTCTCCGCGATTCCTCAGGTTCCCAGCACTCCAAAGCCAAACTCTCCTCCTCATCACATACCCTACAGGAGAAGTATGTGTTCAGCTACGTAGGTTTCATAGCTGTAAACAAAGACCACAGGGAGGCTCATGAATAAAGGCCATGAGACTAGTGAGGAGAGCAGAGCACAACTGCTCTTGTGAGCACAGGGACAGCATGTCTCAACCCAGGGATGCCTAGTTTAATATGTGAGAACTCACTGAAATTTATTCTATATTTTGACCACTAATATTGTTTTCAAACTTTCATTCATGGTCAGGAATTAAACTCAAAGCCAATGAGAGCCTCAAACGTTCAAGGCAGTACTACGCACTGCAGGGCTCACAGAAACAGAGGTCTTGCCTCTGAAAAGCTTCCAGTCTTATCAGAGAGATAACAAACGGTTCTGAAAACAAACAAAATGACAAAGACAACAGCAACAAAATACTCGCTCTGTTTCTTCCATTACTATGGAACTAAAATAAATGTCTTGGCTCTTACATTACATTCATCTTCAGCCACTGTGGTCTGGCTTCCACTTCCTTCTCTTTACCAACGTGGCTCTGCTAAGGGAAGCCCGCGAGCTCTAGACCCTTAGTAGTATCCATAGGGCTCATTTAACTGATTTCTTTAAGATATTTGCCATGTTGTTAAGCCCTCCTTACAATTTTCTTCTCCCTTAATTTTTATGGTGCTGTTCTCTCCTGATTCTCTAACCTGATAAGGCAAACTTAACTTTTCTCTTTATTATTTCACCAACCAGTCAATACATAGATATAACAAGACTGGGCATATCAAATCATGTTTGTGTGTAAAAGGACTATGGGTTTTGGATGCCTCTCATCTGATTAGTCCTATTAAACACATTAGTTTTATTTTTTAACTTCTTTAGGTTTTTAATGTAAACAATTATTTGTAAGTAATAAAAATTTTATCTCCAATTTTCAATAATCATACTTTTCATTTGTTTCATGTCTCATTGCACTGGTGAGACCTTACAGAATTTTAAAGCAGTAGATACTTCCTACTTTTAATGAGTGTGTCTAGTTTCATATATTGCTAACAGAACAGTATTCAACCAAGACATGTCAAGACTAGTTGTCTCTCAAACCATTAGTATTTACATTATTCCTTTCCAGATGTATCTGTAGGATGTGAAAGACAGTTTCCAGGAATATGGAACTCTTTCACTAGGCAGATACATAACCATACAGTTTTCACAGAAAAGCTATTGTTAAGTACTCACATAAATCAAAGCATAAATGAGAATCTTGGCCTATTTGCTTCTTAAGGTTAAGTGTCTATCTCTTATCAGCAGAGAGGGAGAGAACATATTCTTAAACAGATGGCATAGTGAATAAATATAATCTTGCAATTCTTTTCAAAGTATAAATAAAACACCAACCACAAGGAAACTATTCAAAACTAAATAAAAACAAATCATAACCTTATATGTAGTATTTTCTTATTAGGAAGGTGACCAAAAGCCTACTTAGGAGTATTCTGCTTTTCTTTTCTTCCTTTTTTTTTTTTTTCTGTTTTGTTTTTGGAGATAGGGTCTCACTTTGTTGCCCAGGCTGGTCTCAAACTCCTGGACTCAAGTGATCCTCCTGCCTCAGCCTCCCGAGTAGCTGAGACTATAGGCTCACACCACCATGCCTGGCTTGCTTTTCTTAAAGAATACTAATTGTTCCACATTAGGTTACAGTTAGTATATCACCTCATGGAGTCACTGGCAGTCAGTGCCACAGTTCTCTCCAAAATGGATGGTTAACCCATGTGTTCTATGACCACAAAATAACTGAACCCCAAAATCCAATCACCCATCTAAAGAAATACATGCTTTTAGTTCAAAAGTTTCAAAGCAACAGTTGGACTATTGGCTGCATCAGAATTGCCTGGGTGTTTGTAATAAATACAGAATCCTGAGCACACTGACATACCTACTCATGCAGAAGGCTCCAAGAATAGGGTCAGGTATTTCTGTACAGCCATGTTTTGAAACCACCATTTTACTCAACAGGGGGAAGGTACTGAGCAGAGGGTTAGATATAATACGTTGGGAAAATATCCTAAAGAATTAGGGAGAAGCAACATATATGAATGATATTACATATCACTATAACTTCAAAAAAAAAGACCTCAACATTGTCAAAGGTATAAATTCCTAAAACAGGTCAAATCTGTGTACTTAGAACATTTTCCTGAAAAACGTTACTTGGTAATCTAGGGATAAATAAGTTTGCAAAGCACCACACCCTATATAAGCCTGCTCTTAGAAATTCAGAAAGTGTTAAAGGCTCTGAGAAATTCTGCAGGCAACTTCTTAAATTTAATGTAGTATTTCTCAAACTCACTCACAGAAGTCTCCCCCCCCCCGCCCCCCACAAGGCATACCTATTAGGGTCCTGTAGAATACATGATATTCTTAGGCAGATCATTTAGAAATACAGTTCTAAATGATTACCTTGTCAAATATTAACATTTCATAGCAAAATTTTTCCATATGTGTTGGTCTATTGTAACGCTTAGGCCTCCTTTTTGCTATATAAAATCTGTTCAATAAGAAATTATAAGCTTCGATTGAATGAATCTTATTTAAATTCAAATCCTTAAATATTAATAATATTAATCCCAGTATAATTCTTATTTAAATCTACATTTCAAATTGAGTTAGCCCTGTAATTTTTCACTTCTAATTAAAGCAGGATATTCCTACTGACCTACTTTCTAGAATTTAAAAAATAAACTAGGAAAAAAATTTATCTTGTGAGGTTTGGGATGTTTCCAGAGCTTCATTAAAATAACTTGAAAATTTCATTTGGGTACAATTTTTATTTATTTTATGGTGAAAATACTTCTTTTGCAGCACAAAAGACTAGGATTACTGAAGCAAATTTAACAAAAGCAGAGTATGTAAGAAGCAGTACTGCTTCGCTGCTGCTTTTCTGCCTTGAGGACGGCACACTAGAAGAGCCTGCAAAAAGAGAGAAGATTTAAGTTTTTACTTTACCCAGGACAGCATTAAAGCTGATTAAAAGGTTCCACTCAAGCAGCAAAATAACCATATTTCTAATACGCACCAGTATAAAATTTAATCTTAAATTGGGCAGTCCTGGGGAAAAGAATTAGACTAAATTTGTATCAATTTGAATTGTAGAAATCAGCCTCACAGCCATTAGCTACTTATCCTGTGTCCTAAGCTAAATTCTAACTCAGTCCCAAGAGGCCATACTTCCTACTCTGGGGCAACCCTTTTCTGTCCAATGACCTTAGGATAAATTATTTATGAAGGACAAACCATGTTGTAAAAACTTATTTTCCAGACAATAAAAAACCAGCTTTAACAGTGATCAAACTCTGCCCTGCCATCTTTATTAATACCCAAGATACAAACACAATATGTTAAGCTATACAATTCCCTCACTTGAATTTTAAGCCCACATTAATATAGGTCCCTTATTTCCTGGTAAGCCCCACTGGTGACAAAGTTACTTAGTTTCTTCTATGAATAAAGAAGCCACTACCCATGGACAATCAGCACTGATTTCCATTTTCTAGAAATTGTGGAAAATAAGCTTTAAAACTGGGTCACCACTGCATAAAAGTATGGACTTTAACGGTAATGTATCAATTCTAGTTCATTAGTTGTGACACATGTACCATAATTATGTGAGATGTTAGCAACAGGGCAAACTGGGTGCATGTCGGGTACACAGGAACTCTCTGTACCATCTTTGTAACTTTTCTATAAATCTAAAACTTTTCTAAAACAAAAAAATTAAAAAAAAAAAAAGCAGGTCAACAGAAATTTCCCACCCACGTAATATAGTATCATATTTGATGGAGGTAAAGGAGGATTCTCAATTCTAGGATTTCTCCCTAAAAAAGTAAAAAGATGGTAACTTGGCAAGGTTACTCTAAGGCAAACATGATTAAGTAGGCATTGTCAACAGTCAATACAGTATCTTTATTACCTAACAAAAACAAGGCAAAAAAATTATCCTGAAAACTGGATTGCAGAGAGCCCTATCTTCTAATCATTACACATTTATAAAGCTCACGTTATGCACAGAGTACCCTAATACTTACTTGTTGAAAAGCAGAATACAAAAGCAATAGATATTCTCCCTACACCCGTAAGTTCACCATCTGGTTAAGGACACATCACTGCCAAGAAGCTTAAGGTGATAGTATTGTCCCTGATTCCTAAGAGCACACATGCTCTGATGGACAACTCTCATGTCAACCTCAAGGGATGATATAATGGACAACAGCATTAAGTATGTAAATACTGTGCTACAAACACTGTGGCTAATATCACTTTGAAATAAAACAGTATGTCACCTTTAATGTATTGTATCCTATCCTAAAAGTGGGGGTATCAAAATGCCTTTGGTAAAATGAGTTGTGTTTTTTTGTTCCTTTATTTGTTCATTCATTCAACATACACACATTAAACACCTACTATGTGCCAAGTGTTAAGTGCTGGGTATACAGCAATGAACAAACACCTTGTTCTAATGGAGACAGACAATAAACATATAATGTATGTAGTCAGGGACATGTACTAGGAGTAAGTCCAGAGGAGGTGAGAGAATTGATAAAAATAAGGTTGTGGTCTGGATGCTATTTCATATAGGGTAATCAGGGGAAGCATCTCTGATGAGTCAGTATTTGGGCAAACATCTAAATGAAGAGAGGGATGTCATTTCCTTCCTTCCATCCATTTATCCCAGGAATGAGTTTTCCAGGCAAAGTGAACAGTACATGCCAAGACTCACTCATTGTTCAGAAAATGCAAAATAATAGTACTAACAATAGCTAACATTTATTACATACGTACTGTGTGCCAGGCACTGTTGTTAAGTACTCATGGTATATTAAAGAAAACCACAAACTTTTTGCCATGCTTCCCACTGGGAGATGGGATCTCTTTCCCATCCCCTTGAATCTGGGCTAGGGAGCAGGCATGGTGGTATACACACCTATAGTTCCAGCTACTAGGGATGCTGAGGTGGGAGGATCACTTGACGCCAGGAATTCAAGAACCTGGGCAATCTAGCAAGACCTGTCTCTGAAAAGCAAAAAAAAAAAAAAAAAAAAAAAAATTTAAAAATTTATGAATCTGGGCCGGCCCTGTGACTAACATGCTCAGTTAGAAGTTCTGCCTAATGGATAATCAGCTTGTGTAAGTACTCCTTGTCTGCTGTCCTAAAGCACTATTGCTACACTAACACTTAGTTCAGCAGTTTATAATTGTTACTTTTCTTGTTTGTCTCTTCTACTCATATCTTCTTAGAGCAAGGTCACTAGCTATAATTTATATTTTAAATCTCCAATGCCAGGGACATAGTATATGCTCATTAAACGACAGTTGTTTGGCTTACTACACACGTCCAGGTGTGTAGCAATCTTCACATGGACAATGAGGAATCCAGCAGGGTTTTGTAACCTTGACGTTGCAGACATTTTGGGCCAAATAGTCTTTGTAGTGGGGGACTGTCCTATGCATTGTAGGATGTTCAGCAGCATCCTTGGCCTCTATCCACTAGATGCCAGGAGCCCTTCTCCTACCAGTTGTGACAACCCAAAATGTCTGTAGACATTGCCAAATGCCCCCTGGAGGGCCCCATAGTTGAAAACCAATGTTCTACAGGTTTCCACAGAGACATTACAGACTACTTTTTACCACCCAGCTGTTTCTTCATCTAAGTAATAACACAATTATTACTAAATATATATTTTCCAACTAAAGGTCAGTAATTGAGTTCCAAACTCAGAAATCTTAGCTTCAATTTTAAAGTCAAAATTCTCGACCTCTTGAATGTGTGTGGCCTCTGGCTTTGGAATAGCTTTCAAGTTTAACTTTGAAATTTAAACAGTTAGTGCAGTGTATTGCCAAACTTTTCACACAAGTACACGTCCATTATTCCTAGGTACTTATTCATGGAGAGTTCTATATTTTGATATTGGTACCTGGAAATACAAAAACTGACCTGGAAACAACTGATACTTGATTTTTATTTTGTCTGTTTACTCTGTATTATCAGGATTTTTTTTGAAGAATTTTTTAAGGCTGGGCACGGTGGCTCACGCCTGTAATCCTAGCACTCTGGGAGGCCAAGGCAGGCGGATTGTTTGAGCTCAGGAGTTTGAAACCAGCCCGAGCAAGAGCGAGACCCCGTCTCTACCAAAAATAGAAAGAAATTAATTGGACAGCTAAAAATAATGTATAGAAAAAAATTAGCCGGGCATGGTGGCGCATGCCTGTAGTCCCAGCTACTCGGGAGGCTGAGACAGTAGGATTGCTTGAGCCCAGGAGTTTGAGGTTGCTGTGAGCTAGGCTGACGCCACGGCATTCACCCCAGGCGAGAGAGTGAGACTCTGTCTCAAAAAAAAAAAAAAAAAAAAGAATTTTTTAAAAGAGTCATTTGCTTGTAAAAGCCAATTTACAAACCACCTCACTTAATTTGAGAAGAAAATTCGACATTCTCTGCTTCATGGCCCGTTTTGCAGTTTCTGTTTTACCTAAGAAAAGAGTAATTGCCATCTAGCAACCATCTGGCGCCAAATGCTCTGTAAAGAACATCAGATTATTTGTTACTCTCTTCTTTCCCACCTTCCAACCATTGCTCTGGTGGATAAATGAGGCACTGTGAAAAGGCTATGATCATCTTTGATACGGTGGAGCCTCAGATGTTTAGACACAATATGGATAGAATACTGATTAGGAAGATGGACTTCACCGCTCCAGTCTGGGGATCCTCATCTGGATTCCACAATACTAGCTGTATGACGTTGGGCAAGTTACCTAATCTCTGAGTCTGATTCTTTATCTGTAAAATCTGTAGTATTGGTCTGAGATTTTTGGAAGGGTTAAATGAGGTAATGGATATAAAGTATTAGACACCAGATTATTTGGGTAGGAGGGGCTGTTCATTAAAATAGTCATGAGTTGCTAGCTCATGAGAAGGAATATCTACAGCTGATCAACAATAATGCATATCATATAGAGATCTAGACTTTAGAGCCAGATGCAGCAACTGAGCTAAACTTTGGGAGGTCTACACTTTGGGGTGGGGCAGTTAAGTATACTGTTGGTTGTAAATGGGACAGTGGCATTACACTAGGTGGTTACCCCTTTGAAATTTTATGTATGGAAAGACAGTATGCATGGGTGCATGGGTTCAGATATGTGCTGGCTGACCAAAAGATGGAAGGTAAGAGGACCTCTGTTTTAATGTGCTTGGCACCATCTTCTCCCATCCCAGATGTTTCCAGTAGGGCTGTTAATCAGTGTGTTCTCCACGCTGGAGGGCAGACAGGTGATATAGGGCAGGGTGTGACCCAGGGCTGGCCAAACAGGGTGCCCCATTCTCTAGCCACAGTGCTTGGTCTAAAGGATGAACATAAAACCTAAGAAAAAACAGAATTCCTGCATGAAATCTGTTATACAAATGCTGGGATGGAGAGGGCTGCTCCTCTCTTTGGATTGCTATTTGTGAAAACGACATAAGCCTGGACCTGCTGGCAATCATCTTTCGTACTACATAGTAAGAACTTCCCTCAGAAGGACACCACCACAGAGGAAAGAGAAGCTTAGAAAGAATCCTAATTACATCATTGAACTGCTACGTCTAGCTCTGTCTGAAGCCAGAAACCATCCATAGGAATTCCTGTGTAGTGAGCCAATAAATTATCTTTTCTATTAAGCTAATTCTGCCACTTGTAACTGAATAAGTCCTCTCTAATACAGCCCATCTAAACAAGAAGCTGACTGATTGCTCGATGCATTCATTTATTAATTCATGAATGTTTACTACCACTGGCTACGCCAGCGTCAATATTTACTTTACTTGAAAAAAAATTGCTCTAAGTTTTAAAGTTTCTCTCCATTTAAAAACAAAGGAGAATATTCACTATGATGAATATTCATCATAAATAGAAAAGACCTAGAAGGTGAGGGAAAAAATGAGCAACTGAAAAATTTAGGTGGTTGGGTTGCTATTCAGACACTACCATTCTTTAAGATTAGTACGCACAGCAAGTGATTTATGGAATAATGCATAAATTCATTGAAGGCAAACAAAGCATATTGGACAATTCATAACAGTAATTTTCAGCAACAAAGGAATATCTCATCTTCAATATTAATGTGTGGGTGAACAGTCCTGTCTTATTGAAGATTACAATATGTTTTTCCAGAATGATGCTGAATGTGCTTTTACTGTATTGTCCATTTGTAATAGAGTAGCTGTGAAAAAAAATACTTTTTCTGCAAACAAAATAACTGGAAAGCATGGTTGATAAATAATTTGAAAATTGATTAGTTAGCAGTACAATCAGTGATTTTAGCAAAAATAACTTTAATTTCAGGCATATTTTATAAATCTGTTAAGGGGAAAAACCATTAGGTTAATGACCAAATGCAATCTAATAAAAACTGTGTCTGAGTCTAACATTATTACACTATACAAATATAAGTGGTTGTGTATTGTCACTCAAGATGGAGGTTAGTTATCAAAATCAATGGAAAGGTTAAATTTGGAAAGAGGGAATACTGTATAGCAACAGGCAGTATAATATAACGTACATACCAACAAACATAACTGGCTTCATATCATGGAAGGCATTGATATTTGGCAATAGGTAGTGGTCATAATTTATTCTGTCTATTCTGCTGTTTGCCACATCTTGTGATCTAAAAGGAGTGGTGTTCTTCTCCTCTTGGCAGCTAACAGATTATTTCACTTCTGTATTTAACCAATGAGATTTTTTACACCTTGGGATGAGCTATGAAAAAGAACTTTCCAATTAAAGTGGGCTTGACCGGTGCCAAGTTATGCTCATCACACACTAACAGAAAAAATTGTGTGGCTAGTCATTGGCTGTAGAAAAAGGAGAATATATGAAAGACAGGCAAAGAGCTTTAGATTGCAATAATGAGAAAAATTAGTGAAATCGATGTACTCATAAGCTGTGGTTAGCATTGTAAATCATTGCAACCAACTTGGCTTTGTCTGTAGGAGGAGCCATAAAGATGTTCATACCTTTTGACCCAATAATCCCACTTCTAGGGAGTGTATAAGAAGAAAATAATTCAAACAAAGCCTACGATACCTCTAAACGAAAGTACTCACCGAAGTATTATCCATCAAAGTAAAATATTTTTTTAAAAAATCTAGGTAGTCTAACAACAGGAACAGATTAGTAAATTATAGTATATCAAAAATTATATCAATGATAAAAACATTTATTGAGTATATTCTCCCCATATCACAAATACTCACTATGGCTAAAAATTATCTTGTTTCTCTGTATGTTTTTAGAATAGAACTAGCAGGAATAAAGAAAGCCTCTAAATCAAAAAGGAAAAAAAATAAAAGAAAGAAAAAGATCATGAGTATTCTGTTAGTTAATGAACAATAATAAACCAACTGGGGTTTGAGTACTCCAGCACTTGTTAAACACTTGTCTCTCAACACCATTTCTAAATTCTGGCCCTTAGAAAGTTTATAATCTCTTTGAAGAATCAAAATTAATACAATAGAAACAACAGGAAGAGATATAATTGTATTTTAAATTAAATGCTAAATGGTGTGGTAAAATAAAGGCAGGGGGATTTGAGGAAAGGCTGAGAACTGGGAAGAGTATAGAATTCAGGAACAATTTCATGAAGGGAGGAAACGGCTTGTACGTTGTGGGGAGAAGGAGGAAGAATTGCAAGGGTGGGGAGGCATACAGATACAGCCCTGATGGAGAGGCAGGAGAGAGAGTCTGGGCCCCACATTGCTGACCCGTGCAAAGTCAGGGATGGTGAGAAATCGGGTTGTGGAGTGTTCCCCTGCAACTTAAGGCATTTTCTTCAGTACCTTGACAGACTTCTCAGAAGACTCATTGGATGGCACACAGCATTGGATACTGTGGGCTGCTTTCAAAGTTCTGTTCTACATTAACTCAGTCACCTTCTTTAGCTTTGGCAACAGCTTGGCACCCTGTTCTATTCTGACTCCGATTCTTTCAAGATTCCTCCTCTTTGTTGGCATTGTTTTCTGCTACCACCATACTCACTTTATTTGATTACAGAGGCAAAGCGAAGGGTGATGAAAACAGCGGTACTCAGGGAAATAAAATCATCACTTGTCTTATACTAGAGGTTAAAAACATGCCTCATGCCTGTAATTCCAGCACTTTGGGAGGTTGAGGCTGGAGGATTACTTGAGCCCAGGAGTTCCATAGCAGCCTGGGAAATAGAGTGAGACCCTGTGTCTACAAAAAATTTAAAATGGCATGTGCCCATAGTCCCAGCTATTCGGGAGACTGAGGTGGGAGGATCACTTGAGCCCAGGAGTTTGTGGTTACAGTGAGCTATGATTGTGCCACTGCCAGCCTGGGCAACAGAGAGAGACTCTGTTTCAAAAAAACAAAACAAACAAACAAAAACAAACAAAAAACTCCTCCACATCACACTCTCCTGGGCCTTAAGCCATGTGCCAGGCAAGGGATGGGACGTTCCTGGAATTTATTTAAGTTCTATTTTATTTTTTTTAATTTAAAATTAAAAAAAAACAACAAAAAAAAAAACTCCTCCAAAGGACGATTCTGGTATACGCCTCTCTAAACTGAACAGCAATTAGTGTAATTCTGTTAATCGATTATTACAATGGCTCCCATGCTGGAGTTCATAAAAGTATTAATAGGGATCTTTAAATATCTCAAAAAGCCTGATAGAAATGGCTTATTTACCCCTGCCAATATCTCAAGGGAAATTAAAAGATCATTAACTTAAATAACATTAATACCATTTTTAAGTGCTTATTTTGACAGCACACTTAGTTTTACATGCCAGAGTGAAAAAATGAAAACAAATGACTTAATTTGTTTTGATAGACAATCTTTCCAAACAAAAGGCCTGAGTAAGGTGGGGGAGAGGAATGGTAACAAAAGTGATCATCAGTGATTGAAAGGCTGGGAAAATTATTTTCTCTACATATACACTTTTTTAAAAATCTTAGGAAGAAAAAAATTCTGTCTAGTCTATCTCTTTAATGCCTTTCTCCTCTACTGTACATCCTGGCTGTGTTCTCACCTGGACTTTCAAATGTTCTCGATCTTGTCTCACTCCTTAAATCCATCCCCCACAATGTTGCCAGGGTAACCTCTTACATTGCATATCTGCCGGTGCATAACACACCCTTGCTCACATTCTTTAATGGTTCAGCACTTCCACAGGATAACACCTAAACGCTAAGGTATAGCGATCTTTCACCATTCGGTCCCATCAATCCTCAGGGTGACCATTTTCTAACTCATGTTCTGAATTACTGCAATTCGTTTCCTTGTGGGTCCCTGAACAAATCTTGCTCTCATACTTCTATGCTTTTGACCATGCTGTTCTGTCTGGAATATCCTCCCTTGCATATTATCCCACCCACCTACGTACTTCCAGAACAAAACAAAACATCTTCATTCTCCCTGGAAAGCTCCTGGCACTGGTGTGTGAAGCATGCCTCCACCCTCCCAGGCAGCTGAGAGGTGTTTCTTCTACTCCCCTCCGAGGATCAAAATCTCCTCAAGGCCAGGTTCTGTCAGCATCTTTAAGTCTCTAATGCCTGAGGTAGTACTGGCTCTGTAACAGGCACCAAGCAGGACTTGTTGAATAAGTTATTGAAACTTATTCAAAAGAAATGTGAATAAATTCCCTAGCAATTAAAATTCAAGTTATGTTCCTTTAAGAGGCACTTTTCCCCCCTCCAATCAGAGTCAGTGTTGGTCACTGAATATTCAGCTTCTTGAATATTTTCTGCATTGTAGTTACAGGGGAAATGGTGTACATTTTTGTCTCCAAATTTAGTGGACAAATAGTGTGAGAACACTATTAGCCAACACTGTCAACAAAATAGTTTCTGGAAAAGTCTCCGTGTGTGTCAGCTTAAGCCAACTTATGTGAAAGCAAACACGGAAGAAGGCACATTGGTTGGGAGGCACTAAACTGCAAGTACCAAAAATATCCTACTCAAACCGGGACTCTACAGTCCAACTGCCGGGTCTCTTACCCAGCTATTAATATTTACCAGCTGTATGAGCTCAGACGATTAGCTGTATAAACTTGGGCAAGTCCGTTCACCTCTCTATCTCAGCTTCCATATCTGTAAAATGGAAATAACGGTACATACTTTATAGGGTATTATAAGTCATATGGTAAGCACTATATAAGTGTTAACTATTAGTAGTTAAACAATAACTAAAATAACCTGAAGCCTGAAAGTAAGAAGGGTGGGCTCGTGGGTGGTTTGATGTGGTAGCTCACAGTGTCATCCAGGACCTAGTTTCTTCTGGCACCTTGAAATCAGCTCCATCTCTAGGCTAGCATCTTTCAGAGTGGCCAAATCAACCAGAATGTAGAAAAAACAAGGATACTGAAACTCTCCCTGACTGGATGTCTTAAGTCACAATCCCCCATCACTGGGCAGGGGCAAGGAATAGTCAGATTAAGCCAAGCCACCCAGGTCCCACCTCTAGACCTGCAGGTGGGATCAACTTCCCCTGAAACCTGGGTGCCTTTAGGAAGCTGGGAGATGAGAGGAGATACCAGATAGGCAACTAACAAGAAGAATAAAGGCAATGGTAAAATTCATGAATTTTAAACTAGAGGAATTATTTTCACAGCCATCTGTATTCAAAAGTCATATCAGGTTTAGCAACCAGGCACAAAAATTCCTTTCAACCAAGATGAATTTCTAGCATGACACTGCCAACAAAAAGTGCTGTTCTCAGGGAAAATCCTTCAACTTAGAAGCATCTGCTTCTAATTTCCACAATGAAATCTTTGATTCCCTCATTCATGGGACTTGCACTCAATTCCCTCTGACACAGGAGCTGCCGTTTTCTAGATAACAACTTTGCTGTGAAATTCTCATTATCTGGTAGCAATATATGAATCTTAACATCAACTTTACTTATTTTTCTCCTGAAACACTTTCCAAGGAGAGCATAATGCCTCTAACGAAGACTGAACTAAGCATTTGGGAAGTTGCTAGCTTTCTTATAACATTGCAAATGCATTTTCCATGTCAATAAATGGCTCATAACAACAACAATGAAATTTACAAGCTGGAAATGCAAAAGTCCAATAACAACAGAATAAATAAAATACAGTACCTTAAAACAATTCAGCAGCGAAAATTAGTGAACTATAGCTATATACTAATAAGCATGAACCTCAAAAACATTGGTAAGCAAAAAACGTAACAGAATACATATGGTATGATTCTATCAATAGAAAGTTCAAAAACAGGCAAAACAATGATTCACTTAGGGATACATATATGTGTGGTAAGACTATAAAGAAAGGTAAAGGAATGATTAAGCTCAAAATGATAATAGTGGTGCAGGGGGTGGGGGAAGTAAGTTGGAGGTAGGAGATATACTCAGAAAGGAACAGGGAGCCTGGAAAGGTCCAGAGAAACATTCTTTTTCTTAAGCTTGGTAGTGGATACAATGTTGTTCTTTCATCACTATTATTGCTTAAAATGCTCATAGACATCACAAACATCTATGTGTGCATTTCATAATTCTAAAAAGTAAAATAAATCAGAAGTGTTAATGTTGAAAATGCCATGAATAACCACATATTGGTGGTTAAATTTTAAAAAGATACATAAGGTATAACAAGTATAAAATTCTGCTATGCCTGCTACATTTCACATAAAATGAATCCACTGAGGACCCTATGCAGAGTTTATGTGCCGTACACTAAAATAATCTTTATAAATTATTTCACTTACTACATGATTGTTTTCATGGACCTAAAACTAAAAGCACCTTAGAGCTTCTAGGATGATTAATGAATTCTTGTAGGAGTTTTTATAATCTAGTGACATGTGTATAAATTAATTTCTGAGTTTCTACCTACTACTAAATGGGGGAAAAAGGTAATAAAGTACAATCAAGTGAAAACATTATCACTGTATTAGATTTTAGAGATGATCTAGTCCAACCCCTTAATTTTATAGTTGAAGAAACTCACAGGTTGAGAATGTCCTGGCCAAGATGATTGAGTTGGGTTTAGGACCCAAGCGTGCTTCTCCTTACAGGATTTTTCTTCTCTAAATTCCATCAAAAACTCCCATGGGTAAGAAACAGTTTAGCTTAATCTAGTCTCTTTTTAGAAAGTTCATGTTTTATATATTTAAACAGAACGTCAAGAAATGTGCTAAAACAATTTACTAAATTAAACACATATCTAAATGCTAATAAAACCTGTGTTTTACTCTGATAGTTGTAGAATTTATATGTGAAAAGTTTCATGAAAGCCAGAAAAAGGTTTTGACATGTCAGGAATTCAATTTTTACCCTTATACACATAAATTCTGGGGCTGGGATTATATTGTCACTCAGACACACCCAAAAGAGCAGCATCTGCAGCAGGACACACCCTCACACATACACACATACTGTACACGTGCAGAATGGTGCAAGGCGAGGCTCCTGGGGCCAGGCACTCCTTATAGTAGAGAAGATCAAAAGCACAGTCTATAGACTTCAAAGTAAAAGATTACTCTGGACATCGTAACGAGACTTTATAATGCTGCACGACTCCTCATTTAACACGCCCTTAGGAGCTTTGCAGTGAATACATAAGTTGGAGACAAAGCTGTCACATAACATAAAGACAATACTCTGATTTATGGTTTTAAAAGCCCTTAAGAGAAATGATAAAAATGTTTATTTTATATATGGCTTTATTATAGTTTCACAAAATAGTTACTGTTGTCATTGCCATGTAGGGATTCTATCTCCAACATATTAAAAGACACTTCTGTCCTAAACAAAGCCATCGTTGACCAGAATTCAACAGTCCAAACTTTAAGCAACCCTTGTTTCCCTGGGGTGTCATCGAATCATTAGCCAATCTGCTCTAAGGAGACCAAGGTGGCCTGTGTATTCTGGAGAGACATGAATACAAGACTATTAAGGTGGCTGTAGGGAACATCACAGGGAGCCAGGGCTATACCCTTTATGTTTTTGCCAGGGGAATCTTCAATCGCGTCTCTTCTACCTATGATTCAGTGTTTAATTCCCTTAGCTTTCCTCTGGAAGGTAACTACCATGAATTTGCCAGTTCCACCAAGGGTGCAATTTCATTTTCAGGTTGTACATATCTCTGTAGTAACCTTCTATTTTGATATGCCAATTCACAGGCCTTATTTCTGTAAATCTTCTCAGCTAGGGTTTTGAAATGAGATACAAACCAAGGTCAACTCAACTATTAATATTACCCATTTTATTCTAAGGGGACTAGAAATAAAGCCACCTAATAGTGAAACTCTGGGCTCTAGTGGGTGAAGTCAACAAAATCCAATAGTGAGTCACTGAATAGCCCAGTCAAGTCACCTCCATTTGACCTCCCTGTTCATTGGATTTTCTGGTTGTTTGATGTGTGTCCCCCGTCCGCATTGCCTAGAGAGGGCACTCCTTCTTATAGTAATCATTCGCTTATACTCTGAGAGAGACTTAAAGTCTGCTTTTCAAAGGGTGTGGAGGAAGGAAATCGGAATTACACCTTACTTTAAACTAACAGGCTTAATCCTCCATGAAAAATGGAACCATACCTCAGCCTTGAAGGTTAGCATTAAAAAAACAAAAACAAAACCCAAACCAATCAAACAAAAAACAGAAACCACTGCTGAGCAGTGCTTTTTCACGTGGCTGTAATCATACTGGAAAGGCAACTAGTCCTCAGACTGACCCATAGCCTTTATCCTGGAGAAACCCGAAGAGCAGCCTATTCCAAGGTTAGCCATCAAATGGTGCTTTGTCGTCCTCTTGCTCCTTGAATCCTGCCCCAAGAAAAGACTACATATTGCCAACAGTTGCCTTGGAATCACCCCATCTCTGACCCAGAGGCAAAACCACTCAAATGTTTAAGAAGCACGCATGAAGAGGAGTGCCTATTTTCCTTCATAATCTTCGCATTTGGAAGAATGAATTAAGAAAACATGGTGTTGGTCCTAGCAATGGGCTTTCTAGGGAAAGCTGGATTCTTCTTTCTCAGATACAAGATTTGCAAAGTTGTAAATTATCTACCGGCTTTTCACCTTCGATACAGTTCTCGATAACCAGGAGATAAAATCTTGAAATTCCCTCTAAAAAGTCCTCCTTTCAAAAGCATGTTTCAATTGAATACCATCTGGCTAGAATTTGAAAATTATTTGCTCAAAGAGTATAAGAAGTCATGAGTTTCCTAAGCTTCTATGTATAGTAACTGGAAATGGTAGCTGAGCTCTAAGTTATCCACCTTAGTGAATAAAGCCATCAAGAGCAAAGATTCTGATAATAATAATAATAAAAAAAACCACTTCCTTTCAGAGTCTTAACTTGTTACGTGTACCACAAACTCTGGACAACCTACAAACTGCCACTGGTAAGTGGGATTACTTCTAGGGACCATTCCTCAGAATCACTATAAGCACCATATTCTACACAAAATTATGCAAAAAAAAAAACCTCTGTAATTTTTTTCTCTCCACATTTTTCCAAGTATTTCTTCCAGTTTTGAGGAGTTTTACAAAATAACCTGTTATATCAAGAAACTTCCAATTCTTGTTCATCAAATATCAACTGTTAC
Source organism: Indri indri (assembly GCA_004363605.1). Classification (NCBI taxonomy): domain Eukaryota; kingdom Metazoa; phylum Chordata; class Mammalia; order Primates; family Indriidae; genus Indri; species Indri indri. The sequence continues at coordinate 75,957 of RJWJ010000539.1, forward strand.
AGTAATTGTCATCTGCCATAAACAACTAGAAAACTGGACAAAACACAACAAACAGTTTTTAGACACTGAAGGGAAACAAACTAGGAGAGCCTAATGATTCCCCTAGTTCACTGCTGGAGGCAATTTCAGTCCACAGTGAAGAAAGGAACCCAAACAAAGCTGAGCAGTCTCAATGAGTTGAGAAGACAGAGATTAAAGTTTGGGAGGCAGAGGCAGCCAGACTTTGTGGGGCAGGACAGAACACCAAAGAGGAAGTAGTGGCACAAAGAGCTACAAAGAGGTTCACTCAAATCACTGGTAAGTACTGATCTGTGCCTACATAGAAAAACTCCACAAGGCAGGGGAACGAATCTTCAGAAAGCAATAGGCCAAACAATTCCTGAAGCTCACACAAAGCTGGGAATAGTTCTCATTCCCACTAGCCAGGGTAGAAACCTTGTAGTAGGATGGCATCAGATACCTTAGCCTGAAGGGTATCACCTTAGCAGTGCAGGTAAAGTTCTAGTCAGAAGGCCGCTCTGGACCTAGCCTAACAAAGTTTAAAAGCAAGCCTTGAAAGGATCAAACTGAGCCCAAGTAACTTACCTATGTGCTAGAACAAAGTCCAAGCTCTTTAAAGCCCAAGTAACTTACCTATATGCTAGAACGAAGTCCAAACTCTTTAAAGCCCAATTAACTTACCTACACACTAGAATGAAGTAATTTAGCCCAAACTCTCAAAATTCAGCACCCAATGATAAAAAATATTACAAACAACTTTAAATTAATAAATTCAAAAACATAGATGAAATGGGAAAATCTTTTAAAAGACACAAACTACCAAAGCTGATTCAAGAAAAAAATAGTTAACCTGAATAACACCATATTTATTAAATAAACTGAATTTTTAGTTAAAAATCTTCTGACAAAAAAAAACTCTAGGCTCAGATGGCTTCACTCAGATGGTAAACCCTATCAAATGTTTAAAGAAAAAATAATACCAACTCTACACAAATTTTCCAGAAAACTAAAGAGAAAGGAATATTTCCCAACTCTTTCTATAAGGCCAGCATTTCCCAAAACTAGATGACATTATAAGAAAAAAAAAAAAGACCAATGTAATTCATCAACATAGACACAAAAATCCTTAATAAAATTTGTCACACTGAATTCAGCAATACGTAAAGGATAACACACGATGACCAAGTTGGGTTTATCCCAGGAATGCAAGATTGGTTTGACGTTCAAAAATCAATGTTATTCACCATAATAATGGAAGAAAAACATTATATGATCATTTCAATAGATGCAGAAAAAACATTTGATAAAATTCAACATATGTTCATGATAAAGCATACAAACCCTCAGCAAATGAGCAATAAGACAGGAACTTCCTCAACCTGAGAAAGCATATCTGTAAAAAAATTTATATTAATATTACACTTAATGATGAAAGATTGAATATTTTTCTCCCCTAAGACTGGGAAAAAGGCAAAGACGTCTGCTCTTGCTACTTCATATTCAACATGATATTGAGGTCCTATCCAGTGCAATAAGGCAAGAAAAGGCATCCAGATCGGAAAGAAGTAAAACTCTTTATTCACAGACATGATTGTCAATGCAGAAAATCCTAAGACACATACAAAAAGCTATTATTAAGTGAGTTTACAAAGGTCCAAAACACAAGATCAATATAACAAAGTCAGTTTTATTTCTAAACTCTGTACCAAACAATTGGAAATTGAAATTTAAAATACCATTTATAATAGCACAAAAATATGAAACATTTAGAGATAAATTTAACAAAATATTTGTAAGAACTATACATTGAAAAAACAAAATATTTCTTAGAGAAAGTAAAGAAAACCTAACTAAATGGAGAGATATAATGTACATGAATAGGAAGACTCAATTCTCCAGACACAATTGATATTAAGATATATCAATTCTCCCAAAACTGATGTATATATTCAATGCAATCCCAAGCAAAATCCCGGAAGTGTTAAAAATGAGTACATGTAAAAACTGAAGAAATCCAAATAAGGTCCCCTAGTTAATAGTATTGTACTAATGTCAATTTCCTGGGTTTGAAAACATACTACAGTTATGATTATTGCTGGGGGAAGCTGTTTAAGGGTACATACAACCCTCTGTACTATTTTTGCAAGTTCTTGTGAGTCTGAAATTATTTAAAAGTAAACTTTTTAAAAATCCCAGGGACCTTTATTTTCCTTCAGTAAAAATCAACAATCTGATTTCAAATTTGCAAAACAATTTTGAAAAAAATACTAAGTTGGAGGACTTACTATCTGATTTTCAGACTTCCTATAAAGTGTAGAGTGATCAAGACAGTATAATATTGGCCTAAAAATAGATGTATAGGTCAATGAAACATTATAAACAGAGACCAGAAATAGCCAATAAAATAAAGAGTCCAGAAATAAAGCCACATGTAGAAAGTCATTTGATTTTTGACAAAGGTGCCAAGATAATTCAATGGGTGAATGAACTTTTAACACATGGCATTAAAACAATTAGATATTTATATGGAAAAAATTTACCTCAACCCTTATATAAAAATTAACTTAAATGCATTACAGGTCCAAATTTGAAAGTTAAAACCAAAAACCTTACACAAAGCTTCTAGAAGATCTTTGTGACCTTGGGTTTCTTATGGCACAAAAAACATTAACCATAAAAAAAAATTTTTTTAAGTTCTACCCTTTGCAAGTCACTTAAAAAATGACAAGAAAATCCTCAAACTGGGAAAACTATCTTAAAAACATATCTGATTAAAGACAGTCCAGAATATATAATTTTTCCAACTCAAGAAGATGACAACTGTTAAAAATATGACCAAAAAATTTAAATGTTTACTTCACCAAAGAAGATGTACGAGTGGCAGATAAGCACTTGAAATTATGCTTAACATTATTAATTAGGAAAATGCAAATAAAAACCACTATACTCACATTAGAATGGTTAAAATTTAAAAAGACTGGCAATATCAAGTCTTGTTTAGAATTTAGAGCAACTATAATAGAACTCTTGGATACTGCTAGTGGGAATGTTAAATGATACAGGCACTTTGAAAACAACTTGACAGTTTCTTACAATGTTAAACATTCATTTACCATGCAACTCGAATGAAGAGACATGTCCACTGAGACTCATACATGAATGCTCATAGTATGGTAACTACATTCACCATAGCTCCAAACTGGAAATAACCCAAAATTAACAACAGATAAATGAGTAAACAAATTGTGACAACCGAATACTACCCAACAATAAAAGGAACTACTGATATGCGCAACACAATCAACGAACACACCATACTAAGTGAAAGAAGCCAGATACAAAAAAAGCAAGGCAAGGCAGGGGTGGGGGTGGGAGGATTTCCTAAAAATGAGCTGTAGAAAACCTTTTGGTCTGACAAAAATGTTCTCTATCTTGATTATAGTGCTGGTTACATGGTTATATACATTTGTCAAAACTTCAAATTATCCACTTAAAATTTGTGAATTTCATTTTTATTGTACATAATTTATCACTGAAAAAAGCTGATTTAAAAAAAAGTAATGAATGTATATGCTCCTTAAAAAGTGCCTTACATGTTAAGTAATACTACATTGCCTCAGATCCTTTGTTTAACCAGGCAGGGTGTAAATTTAAGTACATTAAGTCCTCACTTAACATCATTGATAGGTTCTTGGAAACTTCAAATGAAAGAACGTATTAAAAAAAAACAATTTTACCATGGACTAATTGATATAATCAAGAGTTAAGCTCCTATGGCATATTTCTGGTCACATATACATCACCACCTACCAAATTTCTAAATAAAGACCAAAACACTAATAAATGTGAGCTATAGATACATTCAAGAAATATTAATAAAAACAAGTAAGATAATTATTCACTGCTTTTTCCAGTTCAGGGTTGGAGGGTGGTAGAGACCACCCCAGCAGCTCAGGGCGCAAGGCAGGAACCACCCCCTGGACAGGACACCACCCCACTGAAGGGGCACACCCACTCAGACCTGGACGCACTCATCAACCTCACATGCACAGCTTTGGCACGTGAGAGGCAACGGGAGTACTGGGAGAAAATTTATACAAGTATCAGGAGACAGTGGCCTGACTGGGAATCGATTTATTTATTCTCTTATCAATACTGTAACAAAATGATGTTATTTGAGGACCTGCTGTAATACAATACAAAATCAGCTAAACTAGCTAAATCTATCACTTCAGAAAGTTCAAACCAAACCTTAAAATTGAAATGTGGGAAGTCATAGAGATTTAGAAAATGAGACTATAATTTTCCAGGATACTAAATAGAAACAAAGGTTGGCCTTTTATGTTTACCAAAGGCATCACCTAGCAAGAATTCTGGAAAGATAAAAAAAAGTTTCTTGTTCACCAAAAACTACAGATCAAAGTTTTAAAAAGGTGATATTTCACTTATCACATTGTATAATTGCTTGTCTGTCTCTCCTCCTCAACCAGGCTCTAGCTCTAGAATACAGGCCCATGCTTTGTTCACTGTTGAATTTCCAGCAAAACACCTGGCACATTAATGATTTTTGAATGAAAGAATGAATTGCAGATGCTCTCATTCTAAACTTGGTTTCACTTGCAAAGTCCACGTGTGTAAGAAAACTTCCTGCAGAAAGGCCTATCCTATGGTAGATAGCGTTTCCACAGCACACTAGCATTACTTCGTTCAAGCTTCATAGCCACCTTCGTACCAATTTAAAGATTATGATGTTCGAAATAGTAAATCAAGCAACTGTACTTAATGTCTCACCCTTAAATGTATAATGTGCAATCATTTCAAAACACCTTTATTTTAATTTCCCTTTTCTAAACAGTCCCATAATAGAGGATTTTTCAAGTTAACAAGCTGCTCTGAACAAAGGATTGATTGTGTGAATTAATTTAGATCCTGTATCTATAATATATTGATTAGAAATTTCCTGAAAACTTACTGATCAAGAACATGAGCCTAGTTCAAGAATACATAAGACAGTTATTAAAAGAGAGTTTGTTTTATAAAAAGAGAGTTTGTTTTATAAGTCAGCTAACTTCAATCAGCTTTCCCTGCCAGGGTTTACTCTACAGCTGAAATTCATGAAAATTTCTCTTCACATTTCTCTAGGCACCTGTAGAAGCAAATTTAGTAAATTATAAGTCATCAGCTCAATGTCCTTTTTCACAGATTTGAAATACATGTGGGCTCCGAAAATGAATATTTGAGTTTAAAAGGATTTTATTTTAAAGATTTAATTAGAATTTATCTTAAATTCTAGACGACACTTGACATTTCTTAAAAACTGTTGCCTAATTTGATTTCCTTAAATATCCTTAAATACTACACTGGAAAATCTTGGGTTTATTTGAACTAAAACTTTCTTAAGTATGATAATTTTTCTGTATATCCTTCTATAATTATAAGTAACATGAGTTCCTCAAACGAGATTTCAGAAATGGCACCACTACAGCTGACCTTTCAGTGTGACACTAAACTATGCAAAAAATTAACTTTACCCTATATTTAGATGGGTTAAGTATAGGATTCTATTTTCTTTGGGAAAAAAATACATAAAGCAGGCTGGGCACAGTGGCTCACGCCTGTAATCCTAGCACTCTGGGAGGCCGAGGCGGGTGGATCGCTCAAGGTCAGGAGTTCGAGACCAGCCTGAGCAAAAGCGAGACCCTGTCTCTACTAAAAAATAGAAAGAAATGATCTGGACAACTAAAAAAAAAAAAATATATATATATATATATATATATAAAAATTAGCCGGGCATGGTAGCGCATGCCTGTAGTCCCAGCTATTTGGGAGGCTGAGGCAGAAGGATCGTTTGAGCCCAGGAGTTTGAGGTTGCTGGGAGCTAGGCTGACGCCACAGCACTCACTCTAGCCAGGGCAACAGAGCAAGACTCTGTCTCAAAAAAAAAAAAAAAAAATACATAAAGCATATCTGATTGTTGTGATAAAATAGATGTAACCGCTCAAAATTCCACTCTATTTTTTGGCTCACATGTCATTAACTTTACTGCTGAGTTTTTTTATGATACCATATTACTTCACTCCAAGATGCGACTGATAAAGTACTGATAATTTTCAGTCATGGGCTTGGAAGTATTAAATAAAGGTGCTATCCACTAGTGACTCTTAGGGGAATAAGTAAATTTAGTTTTTATATTCTATTTTTAAAGGCCATGAGAAAAGTCCTCATTGTAAATACCTCTGAAATAATTATATTTTCATACAAAAAAAGTTGTTTCGTAAGTTAGCCCATATCTGCAATTTCTAGCCCAATTTCCCTTTTGTCTTTTATTTATTTAAAGAGTTGAACCAAACAATAAATTCTAGAGCTATAAATTATAATTCTTTATCATGAACACAATAGCTACAGCCAATGGTAAGTTCTTTGGGAAAAAAATTTTAAGCTATTATTATATTGTTACAGAAATTACCTCTTAATTTGTTTCTAAAATTAGATTTGAGACCCCGTTTCTACTAAAAATAGAAAAACGAGCTGGGTGTGGTGGCATGCACCTGTAATCCCAGCTACTCGGGAGGCTGAGGCAGGAGAATCGCTTGAGTCCAGGAGTTTGAGGTTGCTGCGAGGTAGGCTGATGCCGTGGCACTCTAGCCCGGGTGACAGAACAAGACTCTGTCTCAAAAAAAATAAAGTTAAATTTTTATATTCTGCTTATTTTACAAACTGCTATGGAATATATGAGAAAGTTAAAACATTTGGAATTCAGTCCTATTATACTCCCCACTCCAGCCTCCACCCCTAGACCTTGTTATAAGGTCAACCAGCACTTCTACTTCTTAGTAATATTTATCAAAATTAATCATCGCTCTATTATTTAAAATGTGCCTTTCCAGCTAAAAGAGGGCAGGTACAAAGTATACACACTATTTGCCATATGAGTGAAAAAATAAGACATTTAAAATAGCGTTAGTCATTAGGAAGAAGCATATCCAAAATAATAAAATGGTATGTAGTAATGACCCATTTGTCTGGAAACTTCATCCATCCATGTAACAGAACAAGGGAATTGGCAATAAATGAAATGTTTAGTGAGTTAATACTCAAATAGATTATATAAATGCTACTACAAAACTACAAAGGAAAGGACACCGTAAATTAAAAAGCACTATTTGAGGAAGCGGATTTTACACAAGATAGTTGATGTTTTCTAGTTCTTCTATAGCATCATAATCACAGATTACCATCCACTGGAAGCTAATTCTAACAATAGTTCATCTAATACATCTAAAATAAATTTGCTAGGCACTAGTAAAGATCTTTGCCTTCGAGAAATTTATAATATAGTTGGGGAGCTAGAAAATAAACATAAAAAGATGACTATACGAGGTAGGGTGTGCTAGGTTCCAATGATGTGATACAAGCACTATGCAGCCCAGGTTCAGTGGAAGGAGAAACCAGAAGAGGAAACGTGGTGTAGACTATGTGTGTATGTGTTAGACAGGACAATGGTGAGAACAATTTGGCTAGATTTAAGGAACTTTGAGATGACAATGGAAAAAATAAGTATCTACAACACAAGGATAGCAAACTCACATGCCTACAAGGGCAGGAGCAAAGGAATGAAGCCTGCAGGCTGCAAAATGCCTACCGCCACGTGGTCTCAATTGTTGTGGGCAAGAGGATCTCTTAGAGGGACTATGGGACACTGCAGAACACACACCCCCTACAAAGGGGGAAGGTGGTATGTTGCTCTAACAGATCATGCTTGCCCTCTTATTTTTTAAGAGAAGGCATAAAACTCAATTTTTTTAAATGTAAAATTTCTCCAATTTTAAATGTTGGCAAATAACTGTTTCTAACACTGTGTTAAAAGCCAAAACATGTCTGCAGCCAATTTTGCTGGTGGGCCACAGGCTCACAACTCCGGTTTGGCATGATGAAATCCACGCTAAGAGATCTGGACTTCATCCTGTAGTCACTGACTTAAGAGACTTAATATTTATTTCAAAATTTGCTCAGGTTTATACCTCTGCACACTCCATTATCTACTATGTAAAACCCTTAGCACTGCCAAATTATTTCACATTGGCCTTGTGTATTCTCTGTTACAAGCCAATTACATTCATTTAACGAACTGTAGAGTAACTTATAGGTTACAGCTGAAAAAACATTCAAAATGATACTAATAAAACAGTGTTGACAGAGCAGTACCAAAGAGAATGCTGACATTACGAGTATATGCCACAACCCACCACAAACACACATATAATCACCCAAGCTCCACTTCTTAAAAAACGTGCCATAATCCACTGCAAGTGAAAAATCCTTTCCCTTTCCAGCATTTTCCCATAATTAGCAACTTTCTAAAGACTAATGCTATACACTTTCTTTTGTTACCGAATACTCGAATACATGTAACAAAGTTTTAATTCTACCAATCATTCTAAGCTTTTAACTATCCAAAAACAATACTTATGCATTAAAGGCCTACGTGTTAACATTTTAATAAGCTTAGAGAAATAAAAGGTAATTAGTATCAGAGACATGTTGATTTGTTTTGATGACAGTATTATAGAAAGTTAGGATTATCATTCAAAGATAATTCCCAGAAGAGAAAATTCTGGGTGCATAATTATAACACAAAATGCAGAACTATGAAAACTGCTTAATCACATGCTCTGAAACAATACTTTACAATGAAAATCATCAATAAAGTATAAAAAAATTAAAGAAGCAATTTTTCTATAACCTAATTTTCTCTGGCTCTTGGGAACCCCTAACTTGAGTTATCCACTCTGTGAATGATGACTTCCAAGCCAGTGGGGCACTATGCTGTGTGGCCTGGTCAGAGCAAACCTATCACCATCCTGAAAAAGAAATCAACTCAAAGCACACGTCCCATTTTTCATATATAAGGTTTCATATAAAAGGCAATGGTTTGAATGCATCTCCCAAAAGTTCATGTGTTGGAAACACAATCCCCAATACAACAGTGTGGGGAGGTGGGGCCTAATAAGAGGTGATTGGGTCATGAGGGCTGAACCTTCAAGAATGGATTAATGTAGTTATCTCAGGAGTGGATCAGTTGTCATGAGAGCAGGTTGTTATACAAGCCAGTCTGGCCCCTTGTGCTCCCTCTGTCTTAACTCACTCTGCATTCCACCATAGGATAAACCTCATCAGATGCTGGCGCCGTGCTCTTGGACTTCCCAGTCTCCAGAACTGTAAGCCAAATAAATTTTCATTCTTTATCATTTATACCCTGTCTGTGGTATTCTGTTTAGCAATAGAAAAGGAACTAAGACATAAACAACAGAAAATTAACTAAGAGTAAGGAACAACAGGTTGAATTAAAGAATACATCTTTGCTAGAACAAAAATGTATTAACACAAAGTGCAAGTGTTTTCAGGATACAGTTCTCATCCAAAGACATACAATAAAAATTTTTTTAAAATGCATCAGAACTGGCCAGGTACAGTGGCCTAGCCCTCTGGGAGGCCAAGGCAAGAGGATTGTTTGAGGTCAGGAGTTTGAGACCAGCCTGAGCAAGAGCAAGACCCCATTTCTATTAAAAATAGAAAAACTTAGCCAGGCATGGTGGCGAGCGCCTGTAGTCCCAGCTACTCAGGAGGCTGAGGCAAGAGAATAGCTTGAACCCAGGAGTTTGAGGTTGTTGTGAGCTGGGCTGATGCCATGGTACTCTAGCCCAGGCAACAGAGTGAGTCTGTCTCAAAAAAGAAATAAATAAAAAAATAAAATAAGTAAAATAAAAAAAATAAAATGCATTAGAACTGGCCAGGCGCAGTGGCTCACACCTGTAATCCTAGCACTCTGGGAGGCCGAGGCGGGTGGATCGCTCAAGGTCAGGAGTTCGAGACCAGCCTGAGCAAGAGCGAGACCCCATCTCTACTAAAAATAGAAATAAATTATTTGGACAACTAAAATTCTATATAGGAAAAATTAGCCGGGCATGGTGGCACATGTCTGTAGTCCCAGCTACTCGGGAAGCTGAGGCAGTAGGATCACTCGAGCCCAGGAGTTTGAGGTTGCTGTGAGCTAGGCTGATGCCACGGCACTCTACTCCAGGCAACAGAGTGAGACTCTGTCTCAAAAAAAAAAAAAAAAAAATGCATTAGAACTGTTTTTCTATTTCAAAATATACAAACTACAATCTACACACTGGAGTCTTACCAACAATAACTAGGGAAAAACTCAAAGGCTTCCCATCCCTGTCACAGCCTGCTAAAGAAACTCATGACCCGCAATATTCCAATTTCTTAAGTCTCATCCCATATCTCATCAGACATATTAAAATGTACTCACATCCAATATTAAATATTTATAATATACAAAACTGAATTACAAATAATGGTTATATTTCATAAGCTTTTCATTCTCTTTTAAGCTCACTCCAACTGGTTTGCATTCCCACCCCTCCACTGACACAGCTCTTGCCATGGTCACCAAGGACCTCCAGGTTGCTAAATCCAATAGACAACTCTCAGTCCTCACCCTACTTGACCTGTCAGCAACGTGTGATACCACTGATTCACTCTCTCCTCCTTGAGACATTTTCCTTACTTGACTTCAGGGACATTCTTCTAATTTCCCCCTTATCCCTCTGGTTGCTCCTTCTCTGTCTTCTCTACTGGCTCCTCCTTAACAATTCAACCTCTCCAAGGATGAAGCGTCCCAGGTTTAGCCCGAGTTCATTATTACATTAGAAAAACAACTTATCATTCATTCTTCCCATGGTATGGGTCAACAGAATTAACAACAGCTTCTAATGATAACACTGTTACTCAAGGAATGCAGACACTTAATTGGGTTCTCTATGTTGAAAAAATGTGCATAAATTCCTTTTGCTTAAAATAGTTGTTTGTAAGATCTCTTCTCCACAAACTGTAAATATTTACGTGCCCCACGTCTTGATCCATGAGCCTCTTTCTCTGTCTACACACATTCCCCAAGTGATCTCTCCAGATTCCTACAGCCAACAACCCACTCAACCTCCACCTGAAAGTTAAACATAACATGTTCAAAACAGCTCCTAGTTATCCTCCCCAAACAAACTCCTCTATGAGATCTTCATCTCCGTTAATGCCAACTCCATAATTACAAAAAAGGCTTTGGTGTTATCCTTTCATTCTGATCTCTCTTTCTCATACCCCTCAGTTGGTCAGGAAATCCTACTGGTTCTACCTCCAAATAGATCTTGGCCATCTTTCACCATCTTGTCCACTGCAACTGGCATCTCTCAAGTGGATTATTGACAACAGCTGCTAACTTGCATCCCTGTTTCCACCCTTGATCACCCCCCTCCATTTTTCTATTCTCAACACAGCAGCAGCCAGTGGTTCTATTAAAATGTAAATCAAATCATCTCACTCCTCTGCTCAAAACCCTCCAATGGCTCCCCATTTCACCCAGAGTAAAGTCCTTAAATTGATCCAGGCAGGCCCTATCTGATGTGCTCTCCAAACCTCTCTGACCACATCCACGACTGTTCTCCTTGCTGTCAGGGCTCCAGCACTGTGGCTTTCTTCCTGTTTCTGGAACACACCAGGCACACTTCCTTCTTCAAGTGATCTTCTCAGGGAAACCTACCTTGACACACTCCTCCAAATCACAATGTCCCCGCTTCCCTCCCCCAGCACTCCTAATGTCCCTTAGCCTGCTCTACTTTTTCTTTTTCCCAGGTAAGGCACTTAATTACCTTCTAAAATACTATATAACATTTACTTTCTTATGTTTGTTTCCTAATAGAATACAAGATCCATGAAGGCAAAGCTTTTTTCTTTATTCTGTTTACTGACATATCTCTGGGTGCTAGAAGAGTGCCTGGCATATACGAGGCACATTATAATGAATGAATGAATTTAAACATTTAATAATTTCAAGTTCATAGTTTTCTTTTAATATTTGAGACTTCTACCAGATCTTGAATATTTTTGTTGCTCCTAGAAAAACCCCTTTGTACTTGAAGGATAAAAAAGTCTCAGCCTGACTTTGCTGTCCAATATAAATCCGGCAGCCCCAAGGAAGTTGGAAACATCCTACCTTTGGCCATCCTTGATTTTGGTCCCTGAAACCAAAATTCAATTTTTCATCTGGAAATATCTAATACCTTTCTGCACATACGTATTTTGCTCCCCTCAACCAGACACAAAACAAGTTGGCAGAAATTGCACAAAGTATTCGGCATAGTCCTGAATACTTCACAAAGACGTTTTTCAATGGTCACAGTGGACATTTTTGAAATGTTAAGTCTACTAAGTTCAAGATTTTATACATACAGTGCATGACAAGGAACAGGGTTGCCTGGGTAGGTACCCCCTTTAATGAACAGATCAGAATGATACAACATGATTCTTCTAGAGCATCCTGAGCATATTTGGGCTGAGTTTTGTTTTTTTTTTTTTTTTTTTTTGAGACGGAGTCTGGCTCTGTTGCTCTGGCTAGAGTGCCATGGTGTCAGCTTAGCACACAGCAACCTCAAACTCCTGGGCTCAAAGCGATCCTCCTGCCTCAGCCTCCCGAGTAGCTGGGACTACAGGCATGCGCCACCATGCCTGGCTAATTTTTTCTATACATATTTTTAGTTGTCCAGATAATTTCTTTGTACTTTTTTTTTCCGGCATATTATGGGGGTACAGATGTTTAGGTTATGTATATTGCCCTTGCCTCTTCTTTGTACTTTTAATAGAGACGGGGTCTCGCCCTTGCTCAGGCTGGTCTCGAACTCCTGACCTTGTGGGCTGAGCTTTTAATTAGGCTGTTTAGAGACAAATGTGTCTTTCTAATGTGCTTAAGTTTGTTTTTCTTAAGTGCTCCCTTTGAAATTATTCATTTCCTTTGAATGAATGGTTTAAAATCTTAAAACTTTGGGTCTCATAACAGAAAATCATAAATGGTTCTGGCCCACATTATATTAATATAAATGGTGCCCATGGTGGGAGGGGTGGGAACAAACAATTGCCTCACATCAATCAATATAAGTGGTTTTCTTTAAAAGGACTCACATGAAACTCTACAGGAAACATGAGCAAAACACATGGGGTACTTATTGGTACTCTTTAAGTTTTAAAGAACTTTGCCCATTAATCACCACAAAGAGAATTTTCTAAAATCTCTAGATTTGCTTTTTTGTCATCTGGAAAAAAACAATTATCTAGCAGGGAGAAGCTGGGGGACTGAGATGGCTGGAAATTAAAAGAGAATTAGGAAAAATAACTCGATCAGTCAGTGATCAGTAAGAACAGGCCAGCTGCTCCTGGTGCAGCATCACAGACTGCCCAATATCTGTAACTGAGAAATACTGTTTTGTTGCCTGCTTAATGCCATCAAAAAACAAAGTATAATAAAATCCTATGAATTCCTTGTAAACAAAGGCTCAGGGACTGCCAAGAAAACTATAAATCCTCTATACATCATTTCTTGTCTTAAGCAGTAATGGCTAACATCACTTGAGACTATTTACTATATGTCAAAGACCATGCCAGTTGCATTACAATTTTATTTAATAATCAAAATAACCCTATAAGATAGTTACTATTATTCTCCCCAATTTTACAGATGAGGAAAAAGAGGTTCAGAGAGTTAAGTAACTTCCCCAAGGTTACACACTGGAGAATACTGGAGCCTGAATCTGGACTGCAGAAGACTGATCTCAAAGATCTCATTTTTACCATTAAAATTTACTGTCTCTCTTCTATGCTATCTTCAAAATGTATTATTCTTTTCTGTACTAATTTCACTGAACATGTCAGAGTTGTGGCCCTATGGTCAGCGTATTTTTTATTTTCTAACATTACACATGTTAAATTTTTGCTATGATAAGCAGTATCTTATGTGAGGATATATTTGCTACTTATTTGTAAAACTTCTATAATTATACCTTTTTTCACTTTTTTAATGTGCCTACACTGAAAATCTGAGCCTTTTCTTGAACCACGAAAATGCTCTTTACTCTTTCAGGAAACATGAAAGAAAATATCTACACAAATAGTTTTTCTTTGCAAGAACTTTGCCTTATCTGTTAGATCTCTCAGTGAAATCATAATCCTGTTTTACAATAAGTGCTTCCTGGGGACTGCCATAGACTTCAGCATTTTCACTACTGTTCTCAGTTGATAAAGACTGGACATTTCCAGGGATATTTAAGAAAAGATAACTGGATTGGGGGTGGGAAGAGGAGAGAGAAGGAAAACCTGTGTAAACACAGGGGAAGCATAAAGACAGGAGTCATCTAAAAAATGAATCTTTTTTTGCAACATTTTCTTAAGAATGAACTATTCTGAAAAAAATTTAAAAGCAGTCCTTTGAAATTAGGGTCCAATCTAGATTATTTATGGATCAATGAAACAATGAATCAAGAGGGACCTCAAGATATCACCTACTTGGCACTTATAATCCACAGTTTCATTGGGAAGCCCTAGAAGTGAGGGAGAGAGAAAAAGGAAAAGAGAAGCCCCAACAGAGCTCAGTATGAAGGGCAAAGGTGGAGCAGCAGGCTGGAGGAAGGAAAATTCTCCCTCACTGGATGCAGATCCATTTTCTCTGAGCAGGCCTGAGTCTATCCGAACAGAGCCTTGGGACACCTTTGCATGAATCAGAAAAGGACACCCATCCTCCAGGCAGTGAGCCTCCCAATGGACTCATTGCTTGGACTACAGTGTAAGGGACTGGGTTTCAGCCCCACCTTACAGGGCAAAACCTGCACAGCTACAGGGGGTAGCTCTGATCTTGCCTCCTCTCTCTCCCACGAGCATGTGGCATTAAAGGAGACTAGATTGAGAGTCAGAAGCAGCTTCTACTCTTGCTGTCATTAGCAAGAGTGTGTCATGTGTGAGACTCTGCGTCATTCAACCTCTAGGGGCCTTCATCTCTAAAAAAATGATGGGGCTAACTGAGATGTCATCTAAGGTCCCCTTTCCCTTCCCCATTCTCAATTGGAATCTGGCAATATGTAGTTGGTATATGCCAAACTATATCCCTAAAACACTAGGATTCTGTGGTTTGAGTTGAATCTTAAGTGTTTTTGTGATAAAGCTTTTTTTCTCTCATATCTTATTTCTGAAGTTACTTTTTTTTCTTTTAATCCTAAGACCACACACTGCTTTCAACCCCCAAGTGCTCAATATTTTTAAAGCCAACAAAAGGTCATCCAACGTGTATTAGTCTTAACCTACCCAAACATCCATCAACAGAATGGACAAACTGAGTATATTCATTCACAGAAATGAAAGAACTACTGCTACCTGCATCAATTCAGATATATCACATGACATTATGTTGAGCTAAAGATGACAAAAAAAAAAACATTTATATTTGATTACATTTAAATGCAGTCTAAGAACAGGTTTAAATCTAAACTAAGACAATGTAAGTCAGAATAGTAGTTACCCTTTGAGCAAAGATTATGATTGTAAGAAGAGGTTTCTAGGGGGCTAGCAATCTTCTATTTCTTAATTTGGATGCTGGTTGCCCAGGTGTGATCATTTCATGCTGTATACTTTTGATTTGTGTATTTGTCTGGTCATATGAAATAATTCAATAACGAGTTCAAAGAAACAAAGCTACAGGGGCCAAAAAAAAAAAAAAAAAAAAAGTCACCTACTGAAACTGAATAGCACAAAGTGCTGCTACCTGTGGGAAGAAAATTAATTACATTTCATTTAATGTGACCAGAGAGAGAATCACCTGAAAAGCTAAGTGAGAAACTTTAATCAATTTCCTAAAATCTTCATCCAGAATTTGCTAGATTTTTTTTTTAATGATTTCCTCCCTCACATGAAACTATGGCTATAAATTAAGATAAAATATTGCTTTTCCCTCTGTCTTCATATAACCAGTAAAACATTATTGCTGAAAGTTCTACGAAATATATGTACAAAGGCAAAGTTGTTAGAAAACATCTGAAAATACCCCAAATGACCCATTTAGAACACTAAAGATCTAAATAGATATTTTGGGTCAGAACTAACCCAATTATCAGCACATTAATGAAATGAACTGGATAATGACCAAATCTCTATCTAGTTTCTTGCTGTATAGACTGAATTCTGCTAGGTGAGGCCACACACATAGGGAAAGACATTCAAGAAAATGCTGTGCTACCAACAGCAAGGAAGCTCCAGGAAAACTCTGCCTTCTCCTTGACACTATATTTGGTTCACCTGTGAATTTGTTTCAGCACGTTTTTCTCTTCCTGAAGTAATACAATCAGCTGTCGGATCAATGATTTCTTTCACCTTCTCATTGTTCTGTAACCCTTCTTTGATCAATATGATATACTGCATGATTGAGCCATTTGATACATATAAAAAGTGACAGTACACAAACTTGCATCAGAAGTAACTACACCACTAAATTACATACTTAGAAGCACAGACTGCTTGTTTTTCCCAAAAACTTTATAATAACTCCAGCCATTACTGTCATAGAGCCTCTCTGGTCCCACAACACAGGAGGCAGGCATTAGCAGTTTCCCCAAATGCTAAGGGACTAATTAAATATTTGTAGAATCATTAGCACTTAGACAAAAAATGTTTCCAGTCTTTGAAATGGGAAGTGGCTTTTGAGGGGTAGGGGATAGAGTAATAAGTATCCAGTCCCTGCATATTATTTAACACCAAACTAATGATTCAACACTAAGGCAGGCAAGGATTCCAGGATAAATATCAATTAGCAGCCCTACGTATTTCATGGACACAGACCTTACAGGGCACCTTAATTCTAATCATTCTAATCCTATTTTCTCAGCTAAAAAGATCTTATTCTTTAATTTCTACTTTCAAATAGAAAGTTCTCCCTACTTCAACCTTGTTTTAAATACTTACCCTTCTAAGCTAAAATTTTCCTTGCAATTCAATGCCTAGTATTCTACTTCCTCCTTCCCCTCCAATTATCCCTTTAAATTGTTTTCTACTGATTTTTATAGGCCCCCAAAGCCTCTTCCTCAGGATAATGTACAATTCGAAAAGCCCTCTCAACTACCTCCTATATCAAAGTTTAACCACAGAGGCCAAAAATACCATTTTTCCTGTTTGGGTTTTAGGGAAGATACATTTTAACTAAAATTTCACCACTCCTAAAATTCCTTCACTAAATCTTTCCTATTCCCTCCTCCTACACTCGATTGGTTTATACACAATCACAATGTAAGCAAACTCGCAAAATGTGTAATTATATAATCATACAAAGACTTCCTAAATGATATAATTTTAATGTGTGCAACAAACAGCCTTTATAACTCTGGCATTGGGTGTACAGGTTTAAAAATACACTGAAGTTTTCTTATAAATTGTGTTTGCTATTTCCTGTTGGGGTCGGGGAAGAGGTAGAAGATCCTCGTACAAGGACCAACTGCTGTACCTGAAACTACAAACTGTTACAGCAGCATTCCACTGAAGATTGTAAACGTACATAAAACTTTTTCTCTTTAAAAGAAGAAAGCTGGAATGCACAAATGAAAGCCAAAGCTTCTATACTCTGCCCATAAGGATACACGAACTGAATACCTCCTGTTTTCCCACTTATGAGAGAAGTAGGTTTCATCTACCAAACTAGAGCACTTATGAAGTTTGTATTAATGAATAACAGAAAAAAAATCCAACTCTGCATAAATGAAGAAAGCTTTCTATCCTTTAGAAGACTTAATATTAAAATGACTTTAGAGAAAGCCCATGAAATGTAGTTCTCTACTCAGAAAACTACCTAACGGATAATTTGTGAATGGCATCTGGGATCCAGGCAGTCTCATCAACAAAAGGGAAAACTTGTTGAGATCATCCAAATCTAAAATTCACATACATTTTTACATCTGGACTGAATTAATCTTTTCTTGGTACTGGCTTTCATGTAATAAAATAATTGTTTGCAGGTTTTATTTTATGTTTTAAACCCACAAGCTTTAGAAATCAAAATGTGCAACATCCAAGTTGAAAACTACAAAGAATTCCTTTATCAAAAAAGTTAGTTGTGAGACAGGACTCATTTACACTAAACTCTGAACTTGACAGCTCAGTCAAAAACAATTCTGTTAGAAACTTTCATTTCAAGCATGCACCACAAAAGGCTACACGGTCTATTATGTCATAAGTTCTGAAAGCCAAAAGCTTTATAAGCATAGTTAAACACAGAAACAAAATCCAGAAACTAAAAAAGCTCTACAACCCCTCCCCCCCCCAACTTAGCTAGCCCAGTTCAATAACAGTTTTTAAAGAATTTGTAGCTAAAAACTGTTACCTAGCACATTGGCATTTTGCTTTCAAAAGCAGCGTCTTCATCCTGGCCTGGGTTGTTTTCAGGCATTTTCCTGTAAAGCCAGGGGCATCTTAAATCTGCAAATTGAAATTATGTACTTACAGCTGGTCGCTTACCCCTGTTGCCCCCAAAAAGAAGGGGTTGGAAATAAAGATTATCTGTCCCTTAAAATGTTTTGAGCACTGCAAGAACTGCTGATTACTATGGCCCATCAGTGTCAGATCGCAGGGATTCTTACCAACAATTCAAAGAGGGGGAAAATTAGTTCATATTACAGTCAGTCTGCTTTCTGGAGAAGATATCCTGCAGATAACTTGATATCAGATATCCCCTGAGGGACCCTTTTCATCTAATAATCCTACTAAAGGTCCATTTTAATATGAATATGAATCCACTATGTTTACAAACATACTGAAAAAAGCATTCAAATGTCAGTTGTCTCACATTTTGGAGTATTTTCATTTTTAACACAAAATGGTTATTTCTCAAAACCACATCCAAGGAAAATGATTAGGTGCAAAAAGTTTTATAGTACAAAGGACAACAGCAAAGGCATCTGTTTTCTTGCCTCTCTCTTCTGGTCTTCTCCCCTCCCCCACTCTCCATCCTGCAGGCCATTTGTAGGTCTTGGTTGTTAAAACTACTTTCCACAACAGTCTCATAATGTTCTAGATGCTAAAAAACTTCTTATTCTTTAACACTGCTAAGCCTAAATTTATACACTGCTCTAAGTCGAAGGAAACCCAAAAGTCACAAACCTTTTTTAATGACTAGATGTATTACGGAAAATTTTCCCCACAAAGTTTTGATGCTGTGAAATATCAACTCCCTGAAATCACCGAAAGGAAATGACTTACATTCTTGGAAAATGAAGCCACTAGCAGCTTTCTCCAACAGCATTTTCTAATCCCTAAACTACACCCTGTGGCAAGAGGGAGTATTTCCTGCAAACACTAAATTTAAATAGATGCTTATAACCCCCACAAACATCGCTGGGTCCCAGAGAAGAAGGGAAGGAATCATCCACAGAAAATCTAGCAAGAGATACTTTTTCTCCACATTCAGAAATGCTGTAGTAGAGCGCAGGACTGAAGTCAAAAGCAACCTGAGAACGCTTGCTTAAGTTTTCCTTCCCCGCTGTGGGCAATGCACAACTCCTGTGGGAAATACTGGCAAAGCGGATTTTTGATTAAAAAAAAAAAAAAAACGAAAAAGGTGTAAGGAAAACGAGCTAATTATTTCTTTGGACACTGGCTACACAACTGCGCGGCCTGAAAATATGCCAGCTATCATTTCAACTTTAAAATATGCTTATTTTGACAGCTTTCCCTCTACTCAAGCCTTTAAGAAAACGCCCTCACCATTAGGCTACGCTGTCCCGGGACTCGAGGTGTTGTTTCAATCCCTGTGGAACTGACATGGGTGGCCCCCAGCTGTCCATACCTGACAGCACCAGCCTGGAGCGGAATCTGGTGGTCTCTCCTTAGCCTAGGGCTCGGCCTGCGCGCCGTAAGCTCCTCCAGGAACCCAAATCATGCAGGCCGCGCCCCCCACTCTTATTCCACAAAGGTCCCCCTGCGGCGCCGACGCGCCCCAGCTCGACCTCCGGCTCCCTCAACTAGGCACTTTCAGGGACCGTAGGGCAGACGCTGCCCTCCGGTCCCTTCCAGCAGCCGGACTGCCGGGCCTCCGCGCGCGCACAACGGCGCAGCCCCCAGGAATGTGGGGCTCAGGTGCGGGCCCTGGCAACCCCGTCACAGCGACACAAAGCTGGGCGCCGGGAACCACCGGAGAGCCCTGCGATCCGAGGAGCCCCGCGATCCCGAGGACCGGGCGCGGCGCACCGAGCCCGGGGGCGCAGCTGGCTGCCGGGACCAGCCTCCCGCCCTCGCCGCAGAGGCGGCCCCGGAGCTCCGCGCCTCCCCCGCTGCCCCGCTCGGCTGCCCCGGGGCCTCGTCCTCCCGCCCCGGCGTGGGCGAGCTCCGACTCGCGGAGAGGCAACCTTCCCGCCCGTGCCCGACGCCCAGAGCCGGGGGAGCGAGAAGGCGGCTAAGAAAGAGGCGGAGAGAGGGGCACTGCCTTCGCTGGGACTCGCGACTTCCAGAAACCCTCCAGAAACCTAGTTCAACCGCCGCCGTCCGGCCGGCAGGGGGCACAGCGGGCGGCCGGGGCCCGGCGGCTGGGCGAGGGGGCGTGCTGAGAGGCCGCAGACGCCGGGTTCCTGTTCGTACCTCGGAGAAAGTCCCGAGCACCAGGCGTCGGACTCCCGTCAGCTCTGCTTGCCTTCCTGCCGGCGCCGAACCTGCCCCGCTCCTCTCAGCCCCTTGGCCTGTTTGCAGCCAGACGAGCGCTCCGCGTCCGCCCCGCCCACGCCTCCCGCCCCGCCCCCCGAAGCCCTGCCCCCGGCCCGCCCCGAGGTGGCAGCGGAGGCGGCGGAGCTCACGGCCGCACGTGGAGCGCCTGCCCGCCCCGCCCCGGACCCAACCAAGCGTCCCACGGAGGGGCGCGGAGACTTGGGGGCAGGAGGAAGCGGAGGGAGCCACTCTCCAGGGTGCTGGGAGGCGAGGAGGAGCCTCAGGTGGACGCTGTGGTGTGAACTTTGGCGATCTAGACCTTTCCCTTTTCGACGGAGGTGAGGGCGCGAGGGGACACTATCGGCTCCCCCCCTTCTGGCCGAATGGCCCTCTCCGCCGCTGGGCCCCCGCTCCCGCGGGACTCTCCCTGTGGAGCCGAGTCTGGCTGGCCGGGGGCGGCTATTTGGCCTGAGCATCGTCTTACTAATGCGCGACGGAAGGCAGACCCCTCAAAGAGGAGGCGGTGCCCAGCGGGGGAGCCTTCGTGACTCCGCGCTTCCCTCTGGTCCTCCTGTCCCACACCCACCGCCCACCAACCGCTTGGGACGCCGTGCCCTCGCAGTTTTATGCTGGATGGAGGGGGCGCCGCCGAGGAAGCCAAGCCTCCCCGGCTAACTCTGCCTCTCCAGTTCTTCAGGTAGACACAGCCTCTGTCTGCTGTGGTTTGGTGTCTGCGGACCCTCCGAGATTATTTTTGCCCCCTCCCTATTTTGGTTGGGGGTACGGCGGGGCCGGTGGCGGGTGAGGCAAAGGGCCAGTGGAAGATTTTTTTTTATAGCTCTAAAAATCGACCTAGCAGATGGAGGTTTCATTGCCAACTTTAGTTACTGGGTCTGGGGAAGGGGCTATCTATAATCTCGGGTCAGCCTGCGCCCATCGGGACGTGCTGCTGGCTGGAGACGAAGGGAGAGACAGCCTCCACCTGGCCCCCAGGCCAGCGACCTACAGAGCTCTAGCCTCCCGGGCTTCTGCCCTTCTAGACCTTCTGTTGACTTTGCTGACCCAGTGACCCCTGGCCATGGGTGGCAAAAACACCCCCACTGAGCCCTTCACTGAAGGAGTGAGGGGGTTTGTTTGTGTGTCTGGCTTTGACAATTGGGTGAGAAGGCAAGGAAGCAGAGGAGCACCTGAGGAAGGACACTGTCCAAAATCTGATTGATGCTGACAGAAGTCAACTTTAAAATTGCCCTGCCCTTTTGACCCAAACATTAATATGTAAAGCTAGCTGTTACTGGTTCAAAGTGTGCCTGTTGTTTGCATGGTAAAAGAAATTCACTTTTGTGTTCATTACAACTGAAGCTCACTTGGAATAGTTGCCTCATTCACAGCTTTTACATTTTGGGAATCACGATATTATAACCGAATATTAGGAACTGTAATCTTTTATCTTTTCACAATTGATACATTCAGAGCTTATTTCTGATAAAGCTGGGCAGTTTCTAAGGATATTGCACTTATAATTTAAAGTCTTGACTCCATTATTTAAAGGAGAATAGGAAGTATGTTTCAATGACTGACTTGGAA
Organism: Indri indri; assembly: GCA_004363605.1. Classification (NCBI taxonomy): domain Eukaryota; kingdom Metazoa; phylum Chordata; class Mammalia; order Primates; family Indriidae; genus Indri; species Indri indri. The sequence continues at coordinate 98,097 of RJWJ010000539.1, forward strand.
ATTAGTTGTACTTAATTAATATACTAAAATTTTAAAGTGGTTAACAGTAGTTGATCAAACGTAGGCATTTAAAAGTGGAGAACTGCACTTCTCATTTTTTTTCTTTTGTATGCATTTATGAGTGCATATTGAATACTAGTTGATAAAGTCTTTGATGTCTAATGAGATAATTCTGCATTTCATATGTAAAGATAAATGAGCTAAATGAGAAATGTATTACTGTCTTGGAAAACAGTTCCTAAATCTGATTTATTTTTAGGCTTCTTGCATCAAAATGTAACACATAAAGAACAACATATTGTTAGATTGTGAAACATTGCTGCAAATATAAAATAATTAGGTGACTCAAAGAGCAAAATATTTTATACAGCAGCTTTTTTTAAAACATGTTTAAGATTGGGTTTATTGTCTAGAATTAGATTGTAGGAAATTTTACTATGTGACTATTTTCTGAATCATGATCATATTAACAGTATGGATGCTACAATAAACATAGACTCTTACATGATACATTTTGTAAACTAAGTACTTTTTTTCTTTCTTTGTATCAGACCCCATCTGAATAAACTAAGCACTTTAAGCTCTTAAAGTCAGTTTTATAAACCCCTATAACATCATAAAATTCAGAAAGGATTGATTGGAAAATAATACATAACGCACTAAAGATGGAAGAGGAGCTGAGAAAGGATGGGTTTAGTTTTTTTTTTGTTTTTTTGGATTTTTTTGTTTTGAGACAGGGTCTTGCTCTGTTGCCTGGGCTAGAGTAAAATGGTGTCATCATAGCTCACTGCAACCTCAAATTCCTGGGCTCGGGTGATCCTCCTACCTCAGCCTCCTGAATAGCTGGGACTACAGATATGCACCATCACACCTGGCTATTTTTTCTATTTTTTGTAGAGATGGGGTCTTGCTGTGTTGCTCAGCCTGGTGTTGAACTCCTGGCTTCAAGCTATCCTCCCATCTCAGCCTCCCAAAGTGCTAGGATTACAGGCATGAACCACCGTGCCCAGCTAGATTTTTTTCTTATCACAGAAAAATTTTTTTTGCACTTGTTACAATAAAGAATGCAATTTTGTGGGTAATTCAAAGTTATACTTTATGGTTCTTTTTAATGTTGGGATACAGTTTTATTTTCACCAGTATGCTGAGATGTTTTTCTAAATATGGGACATTGGCCACCAATGAAACACCATCCTAAACACATCTTAAACTATTATTTTCCATGGCATTCAAATATTAGTACAACTTTATATTTTTGCACATGTTTATTTTAGGAAGTTGTTCTTCATTCTATGAGTTTATCCAGTACTCCCATGCACCAGGCACAGGGTTAGATTCTGGGATTCAAAAATAAAAATACTCCTCAATCTTACAGTAGAATGGGAAGTAGGCATGTGAGTAAACAATTAGAACATGCATAATGCCTTGCTATGGTAGAGAGCCGCAGGAGGAATGGTGGGAAGGCCTAGGACCATCAGGGACAGCATCAGACATCCCCCCTGAACTGAGGTGGGAAGGACGAACAGAAGTTTGCCGGGATACAAGTTGGTTGAGGCAGTGGTTCTCAAATTTATCAGCACATTGGATTACCTGGCAACTTTTAAAAACTATTAATGCCTGTACCCCAGGCATACGATGTAATTGGAGTGGGATATGGCCTGAGCTTTGGAATGTTTTCAGTATCCCCAGGTTATTTTAAGCATAGGCATGTTAGGGACCCTTGGGTTAAGGTATCCCAAGTAGAGGACACAGAATGGACAAGCACATGGAGGTGTGCTTTTTAAGCATGAGGACCATAACCTCATTTTGTAATTGAAGAGGCTTCAACTTTGGTGGGTGATATTTACACATTTTGGTATAAGGAACACAATTATATAGAAAATGAAGATAAATGAACTGCTGTAATTTACATTCCTTTGCAAGTATTTGCCAGACACCAGCATAGTATATTGACAAGATTAGTTCAGCATATTAGAAGGAAAAAAATTATTTTCATCTTTTTGTATAGTTCAAGTTTATCTGGGATTCAGAGTTTATTTTAATTTTGAAATATAAGTTCTAGTCTAAGAGAGAAGTCAGGAATTTGACATACTGGCTGTTAAAGAATAGTTTTCCAAAATTAAATACTGTTCATCATTCTGGCTGAAGGTCATAGTAAAGAAATTAAGTTCATTTTTCTTTTCGGTAATTGCTGAGATTCTTTTAAAAGCAAAACAAAATGTACTTTAAACAAACAAAATAAATTTGAAGTCCTACTTTAAGCTTTTAAATGTCCCTGTAGCTAATGAAAGAAAATAATCTCACATGGAAACTTAAATAGTCCAGTGTTAGAGTCCTGGTTTTCACTGCCTAACATTAAAAATACTCTTTTTCTTATTCTCATGTAGTATCTTACTGTGTTCTGTAAAATAATAAAAAAAAAAAAACACTCAAAGAGACTTTAATGCTCAAGGAGAAGTGATCATCAGTCATTTAATCCAGCTGTCTAACTATCATATACCCGGAGGCCCTAACCAAGAATACAAATAATTGTTTTACAGAGGAAGCATAGCACAGAGGAAGCATAGCAATCTAACTCAAGAAGAGTTACCTTTATCCAATTTAGAGATACAAAGTTGAAAAAATTAAATTTATTAAATTTTGCTTTCCTGCTCATCAAATTCTGAGAAAATATTTAAAAGTAGGATAACTTGATTATCCAAGGTTGAAGTTTGGTTTTAATACAGCATGTAAAATTTACAGGAGACATATTTGAAGAGCTACTTTGTTTCCATTCTATTATGGTTTTAGTTTTACCACAAACATCACATTACAGTTCCTTGAGGGCTTGAAAATTTGAATATTCCAGATGTAAAAAGAAAGGGTTGATAAGGCTGGGAGGGCCAGGCCCAGCCCTTCACTCTTGTGAAGGTGTTACTTGTACAAGGTAGGATAACCCAGCAAAGAGAGTTTCAGTGACATCTTGGAGATGCAAGGCAGGTGGCAGAGGCCAGGTTAAAGGATTCCGCTGCTAACTAAAATATGGTTGAGGAATTACGTGTGAGAACAGGACTGCTGCCTTATGCAAGAGGCTTTATCTTACACAAAAGAAGATTGAGGACAAGTAGAAGGTCTCTAGTACAGGAAAATGTTGAGCAGAAGGGCAAGACAAAGGGTAGATTCCCTACAGTATAAAACTAAATTAACAAATGCCATTTGTGTGTTTATGCAATGGATCTTAAAGGTCCCAGAGTAGGTTTTCATATCTGATTCCTTTATTACTGTACGAAAAGCTATGAGAAAAAAAAAAAAAACAAACAAAAACCATACCTACCTACCACCCCCTCCCTGAATTGGGAAGCATCTCCCTCCACTCTCACTGGGGGAGCTAGATGAGAGAGGAACAGAAGCCAGGAATCTGGTGACAGACAGGCTACTCTAGAGTTATGCCTCAGGCAAGCTCTGATTATCTTTACCTGAGATAATATTCTTGGAGGAGTCACTTTCAAACACAAATGATAACATTATGGATGTCTTGAGCCACTGAAGTTCTCTTCAGTGTTTTATGATGTCTTATCAGTGTGTGCCTGAGACATAAATAAAACAAGGCTAACTGGATGAAAGGGAGAAAATGTTTTGGAACACCTACCTTAGATCCCTATTTTTCATCTTACCTGATCCTAGGTTAGAAACAAAATCTGCCTCCACTCTTGTTTGGCTTGGCCATGGAACCAAATGGCAAAAAATCTTAAGAAATCCTTCTACAGGTAAGGCAGTGGTTAGATTTTTCTTTTCTTTTTCTTTCTTTTTTTTTTTTTTTTTGAGACAGAGTCTCACTCTGTTGCCCTGGGTAGAGTGCAGTGGTGTCATCATAGCTCACTACAACCTCAAACTCCTGGGCTCAAGTGATCCTCCTGCCTCAGCCTCTTGAGTAACTGCGACTACCGGCACGTGCCACAACACCAGGCTAATCCTGGCTAATTTTTCTATTTTTAGTAGAGACAGGGTCTCGCTCTTGCTCAGGCTGGTCTCAAACTCCTGAACTCAAGCAATCCTCTGGCCTCGGCCTCCCAAAGTGTTATGTTTACAGGCGTGAGCCACTGCACTTGGCCTAGATTTTTCTTTTTTGAGGGTAATCTAATAAATCATGCTGTTAGTGTAATAGAATTCTTACACATCTAGTTCTTCAAGGAAAGAACACCGGTAATTAGACCATGGTGTCTGAATTAGAAATCATGGATTGGAAGATTGTTCTGAAAGGCCCTCAGATCCAGATGTTTAGTTTTGACAGCACAGAGGGAAAAAAGGTGCTGGGCAATAGCACTCTTAACTAGATCTAGCTCTGCAGCTAAGACTGAGGGTAGGGTAGGTATTTCTTAAACACCCTTTTAAAAAAAAACTTTATTATATATTTATGATTCATATATAATTAAGCCAAACATTCTGTGTGACTTTTTGAGCAGAAAAGAGAATCAGCAAATTAGTGATTTTCTGTTCTGCTAATCGTCTATATTGGATAATTTTTGTCACTTAAACCCCAATTTCTTAAAGGATAATAAAGATACAGACCTAATATATGATAATTTTATGTATAATGTAGACTTAATATATGTCAATATAAAATATTATCATATCACTTATTTTCATAGCATTTCACCATCTGAAATTATTTATGGATATGTTCACTTATTTATCAACTGTCTCTCCTTTTAGAATTTAAGCTTCATGTGAGCACAGACCTAAATCTCTCTGACTGCCATGGCCCCATCATCTGGAGCAGTGTCTGGCACCTATTTGTTGAATGAATAAATCCCATAAATTATGTGGAGAGAGGGAGGGGGTGTGTGTGTGGAGTGTAGGGTAGAGAGAATTGAGATGCACTGAGATGAGAACAGGAAAGGATTAACATTTTTTGATACGTTTCTTGGGCAGCTATCCCAGTTATTAATAAGAAAGGATCTATCCCTAAAGAAGACTTTTGGTTGATTTGAATGAGACACCTTATATCAGCCAGTTCACTGTTTATTTTTTTCAAGTATCAATACATGACATAATGATCAATATTCTATATCTATTGATGTTCTTATTGCATATTTGCTTTCTGTTTTCAGCCTTCCCCCTGCCTTTAGCTCCACACCCTACAGCCTGTCAACATATTAAGAAGTTTGTTAGAGTGGTTATTAATTGTTGAATTCCTTGCCAACAAACCCTTCTGATGAGATAGGCTTGGGAACAGAGTGGTTTGAGTTGAACAAGGGGAAAGTGAGTGTCCCTGGCTCCATCTGCTCAGCCTGCCCCCCCCCCATGTAAAGTTTAACTGGATCGCGTGTCATCTAGAGCTGTTCCACCTCTGAACCCTTGGACTGGAAACCGCTCTGTCTACCACATCCTGTCCTATATCCACCATCTCCCCCTAGCCCTGCCGTTTGACCTTGAGACTTTTGGTCCCCAAATCCCTCCCGATTTTTTCAGTTTCCTAGCTGTTGTTTGGCTCGACTTCTTTCCTTTTCGGTTTAATCCCTGGGGTGGTCTCATGTCCCAGTCCCTTTGACCTTCGTATCCAGTTTCCTTTTTTTACCAATCCCAAAATTCAGATCAACTCCATCATCTGTTTTCTTACATTTTGCTTTAAAGTCATTGAGGAAGCCTAAAGAAATTGAATAAATGAGTGATTAGTCACATCAGCAAGATAGCAGTTCTGTGAGCGGGGCCCTCACAGATGCCTGGTCACCTTTTATTCATCCCTGCCCAGCTCGCTTTCCGTTCACCACAGTGACTGTAGAGATGTGTGTGGCTCCCATGTCCCCCGCCCCACTCTGAGTTCCTGCCACCCTCAAGCATCAACCTAGCCTCACTCTTGCTGGTCGCTGACCTATGAGTTTTATAGGTATTACTTTGCTGAATCTTCACAGCAGCCCTTTGAGGAAGATACTATTATCATCCCTGGTTTACAGATGGCCAAGGCCTTAAAGAAAATAAGCAATGATGTGAGGATCTGAACCCAGGAAATCTGACTCTAAGGTCACATTCTTTGTCCCTAAACTGCCTTGCTTCTGGTGCAGAGTTGGTCAGGCATTTTCTCCCTAGAGCTTTAGTCCTCTCTGCCCCCAAACTTCTCTGTATCTTTCTCTCAGGCCATTCTCTCCTGACCCTTCCCGGTCAGTCTCCTCCTACCTAAGCTCTGCATTGCAAGCTCCCCTAGCTCTCCTAGGGCCTTCTCCACCAATCATTTGTTGATTTCCTTTAGTGGATACTCGTTAAGTACCTATTGTGTATGAGGCATTAGGGACACAGATGTAAACAAAATCTAATCTCCCATCCTGGAGCTTTACATTCAAATTATCCTTCTTAAATATTCAACATCTCACCATCCCCTACACCCTTATTCCTCCTGCAGAGATGCTGAAGTCACTGTGAATTTCATAATACATATAGCACCACACCTCACAAAGCACTCAGTGCATGTTTGACAGATGGATGAATGATTCCGGCTAAAGTAATCAATCGAGGTTTGGAAGTTTGTTATTAATTTCTGGCTTCCTTTTTCTAAAAAGTAGCCCGCTTAAGATATCCAGAACCCTCTAGGTCTTCCTACCCTCCCTTCTGCGCAGACCTGAGAAGGTTCTGAAAACCAGCCCTTGGTCATTATTGACTGACTAGTTGTACTTTAACTGAAAAGTGTTCCTGTAAAAGTTACGTCAAGAGAGGGGGAAGGTGGATAGTACTGGTGGACCAGCTTCTAGTGGGCAGAGATTAGGGATGCTGCTAACCATCCCACAGTGCAGGAGGCAGCGCCTCACAACAGAGAATTACTGCGCCTGCTTGAGACCACTGATCTAAAGGGTAAAGCTGGCTGAGCTTGCCAAGGGTTTGTTGAAAAGAGTTGCTGGAGGTGAGGGATCATGTCTTTGGGACCTACTGAGTGATGTATTTAGGCTCAGTTTCTACCTCTCCCGTTACCCTGATTTTATTTGGATCTTTCCTCAGCCCCAAGATACTCAATACACATTTTATGCCTTTCTATGTCTTTTTTAGTATGTGGAGATTTTGAGGGGAAAAGATAAATAGGATATTGGTATAACTTCTATCTCCGACTGTAAAATTTCTAATGTGGTAGAACATATCCTCTTTGTCAACAGAGGTAGGACAAAATTCATCTCAATCCCAATTAAATGATAGCAAAGACCAAGAAGAAAAAAGTTGGAAATATCAGGCGCAATGGCTCATGCCTGTAATCTCAGCAGTTTGGGAGGCTAAGGTGGAAGGATCTCTTGAGGCTAGGAGTTTGAGACCAGCCTGGGCAACATAACAAGACCCTGTCTCTACAAAAAATAATAATTAAAAAAAGTTGGAAACACAAACTTTTCACTTAGGTTAGTAGCAGTTAAGAATCAACCTAGTGAATAAAAAACAGCCTTGAAGAAGAAGAGTTATGTTAAGCAAGTATAAACTCCAAAATTTAACCAGGCATGAGTGGATATTAGCTCTTACAATGCATAATAATTATAATTACTTAAATAATTTGCTAAATTTTATTTTTAAGTGGTGTAGTAGAAATGTATTTAATAGATTAAACTATGTATGTTTTAAACAAATAGCCATTGCCAAATATGTAGAAGTAAACTTTGAAATGATCATTAGGGCTATCGAAAATTGCTAGTGTGAATCATATTGATCACATTGGTATTGATTAAAACCATGTCCTTATCTCTATACTTTCACTGTTCATCATATCACTAGCATTTATAATAAAGAATATATGAGTATATATTCAAATATATTCAAATCCTGATGAAAGCAAAACCCAACAAGAATAGCTGTAAAAAGGAGATCGTTAAGCACCTTTTCCAAATATTGCCTGATTCCCATTTAGACTTATTAGCTGATTTCTTTTAGACAGATTCCAAACTTGGCAATCAGAACCATTTAAGAAGTGGCGACAGGGCTGGGAATCTCGGATTAAGGTAACAGCAACAAAATCTAAATGACTCTGACACCCATTCATGACCATATGGGTAGTTGCCCTATTGATGCTTATGCTAAAGCAAGTTTGAAATGAAGAGGCTCAATTTAAAATAGTTTTGAAATGTTTAATTTGAAGCCCACACATGCTTTGGGTGCTGTAACTCTACCACCCCCTTCCAATGAATAAAAACGTGGGGGAGGGAGAATGTGTTAAACTGTGATTAGTAATCTTTTTATCAAAATAAGGACATTTACGTCAGCACATCCAATTCAAATTAGGGAAGGGTTGCCTATTTTTAATTTCCTGTATGTGAATGGAATAACTAAAACTGTAATTATTAATTTGGTCAATAAAAAGCCATTCAACTAAAGATAAAGCAATGGGACCTACCAGTCTTAGTGAATAACATAATTGCATCTAGTCCCCAGAAACTTCTACATCAGTCTAATAGTGTGTAAATGAATCATAGTCTTAATTAACATTTCCACAAATATGCTGAAGGGCAGCTTGGAGAAAATGGAATATAGACTGAACAGGATATATGAGCATCCCAATTTCTACTTCTTCCCATTTGATAACTTTGCTCTTTCGAAGCTGCCTAATGAACATCCATATATTTCCACATATATAGGGATATATTTCATCCCCATTGTACTGACCCCCTCAGAGCTTTGGAAGGTGACACCTCATAGATAAATACAAGGTTGCATGAATAGGTACTATTTTGTTCTATAAATGATGAATTAAAAAGGGTGGTTTCCAGGAATGCAATGCATTTAAAATAATGACAGCCGATCATGTATTGATTATTTACTGCCAAATTTTAGTTTATTATTTAAGTTTATTATCTCATTTAATCGTAACAGCAACCCTATGAGATAGGTACCATCATAATTCCTATTTTATAAATAAGGAAACCAGGGTACAAACAAGTTTCCAAAAGTTAAATAGCTCATTGGTAGTGGAGTTTCTAAATAATTTTTTTAAAAAAGAAGAAAAGGAAAAAGTCCTATGAAAAATGGAAACACTTCATTTCTATTAAAAAAAACAAACAAGCAAACCCTGACACCGGAGTGTTCACTTTCTTAGCAACAGCGTCTGATTTTCAGGCAGCAAGCTATGTATCAGAAAACTGGGAGAAGTACCCAAGATATGCGCCCATTCAAAGTGATTCAAACCCAGATATGTATATGGAACAGGAAGGGCTGGGTACAGAGTTCTCAGCCCATTTCCAGTAGGTAGAACTCTTTAAAAATAATTATAGAGAATTACATGAGGTCATTTGGCAAGAAGGAGTCAATAAAGCAGTGCTCAATGATGCTCCTTCCACTCCAACAGCTTAAGCTCGTCTATGTCTTAAACTGATCAGACTAAAGGAAGAATGACCAAAGCTCTCAGGTATGTTGCCACACCCCTCTGCATTCTATCTGCAACTCAGCTTTTGTCCTTAAAGTTTCCAATTATTTCATTTGAGCCATACAGTATAAAGGAGAAAGTTGGACAATACGGGTCACAAATTGGGAACTGGCAATTCTGGAATCACTTTTGCCTTTAGTCCCTACCATTGTTGACCCAGGTTGTAAAATCCAGCATGTGACAAGAGTCTCCGAAGTCAGCTGTGGCTCCCATAGCAGTGGCCCAGCATGGAGAGTCTCCAGGAGGAATGCAAACAATGCAGAACCACCCACATCTGGAGGTTCCCAGTCTGAATGGAGAGGTAGGAGCAAAGTTACCATTCCCACTGGCACTGGGGATTGCACACCATGCTGTCCTATCTCACTCAGCTCATTACCCCTGGAAAGAATTTAGCAAACTTTTTATTTCTTAAATCAAAGATTGCCCTATTACTCTTAGTATCTTGGAGAACTCATAAATAAATGTCCTTGAGTTTCAAGAAAAGCCAGCCATTAAAAATCTCTTGGGGGACTTGAGAAAAGATGAGTTAAACTGGAATGGATTTGAAAAAACTTTTAGTTGGATTTATGGCTTACAGTCATGCAAATGTACAGATATCAACTTGTCTTGTGAATTTAACCTTTATCTTTACTTTTAGAGATTGCCCCTACTATTTGTAATTGTTGCATCAAAATGAAATCCCTTTGGTTCTATGACTTGTTATGCTAATTAGTGGAGGGGCGAGGAATGTTTTCCTTGTTCTCCATTCCCTTTAAGTTTGTTTTAGATACACTGCATTGCAAGTATGTGTGGTACTGTAAAATGTTACTAATTGTATCTGTACTGATAACATGCCATTTGCTTTAGGTCAGTTCCACACCCCCCTCCCACAGCCCCCAACTATTTCTAGCCAGTGGTATCACTCTTGTTACTCTTCCAAACACACACACACACACACACACACACACACACACACACAGCAACAGTGTGTTCCTTAAATGAAAGAATGACATATATTAATATTTGACATCATTCATTTACATACTAAATGAAAGCAATCAATCACAGAGTAAAATCAGTTTTTAAAAGATTTTGATATAATGGCTTTTGTTTAAATCAGAAAATAGACTCTGTATTTTAGAGCTGGAAGGAAACTTACAGATAATTTAATCTAACATTTTCATTTTATAGGTAAAAAAACCTGAAGCTCAGAGCAATTGACTTTACCAGGTTTATCGGTAACTAGTGGCACAGGGAGGATTCAAGCCTGGTCTTTCTGACTGCTTTCTTTCGGTTATCCTAACTTGGCTGCCTCTAAATTTGTGAAGCAGGAATTTGTGAGAGGGAATTTTCCATTTCCTTTTCCTGTATTTTAAAAACTGTCAAAAGCTAACATCCATGTATTTAGTAAATTTAGCTAATTTTTTTTTACTTTTATATAGATATTGGTAAATGAAAATGTGTTTGAATTTCCCAAGAGTACTTGGATTTCATGAGTTTTACATTTCCTACAAAGGGACCAGTCTCAGCAATTTAATTTTCCTGGACCTAAGAGCTTTCATCAAAGCCTTCACCTTGACAAATAATTGGTTTTGGGAATAGGGGATGGAGATAATTCAGAGCTATGATAAGCATTCATTCATTTATTCAGGCAGGCATGTATTGCGTGCCTATTATGTTTTAGACACAGTGCTAGGTACAGGTTATGCAAATATAATTACAGCATAGTTCTTTCCCTTGAGGAATATTTTTTTCCTTTCTTCCCTATTAGCAAAGGATCTGATATATTCTTACTGCTCTTAAATTAGGTTAATGTCTCCCAAGGTATAGTAAAAGTACTACTTGTGGTATGCCACATGATTTTAGGTGGAACAGACACACATTTTTAAAAAATAGCTGTATATTCATCTCAAGGTATAAAAATATAGTTATATATTCATTTCAATGTAGAAAAACCAAAACAGCTCACAAACCCATATTTAATGGCTGTTAAGTCTTAGGACACAGCTGATCATGCTGGTGACCCACGTTATGCAGACCATATGAACTGTAAGTATAATGCTCAGGTATGTTCTGTAAACCTTTAGCCATAACATTTCAGAAGTATGATGATACAGATTTTTTAAAGTACAGATGATATGAATTAATAGCATGGATTCTGCATGGACTGAATTTCTGTGTTCATTACTGTATTCTTTAAAAGGTACATGAAAATGTCACTTCTGAAAGTTGATAGTCACTTAGTATGTGAAGTATAATACATAACTTTATTATACTAATCATAAATAGTTCCATTCTCTCTAAGAAACTTATTTTTAGGTATATGTGATAGAAATTGATTAGAGTTATAATTTGTATTGCTTGCTTTAAAATGTTTAATTTGTAAAACAAGCAATTGCTTTTTATTATAATTTTAAGGTTACCCTAAATTATGGCTAATAATTATTCACTTTCTCATTTTTAATTCAAAGATGTGTACTACAAACAGTTCAAAACTAATCAGTAATAACAAGCAATGTTAAACTTACTTGTTTAATGAGATGGTTGATCTTTTAAGTTATCATCTGCAGCTTCAACCTGCATATCTAGGCAATAAGTAGGCTTTTTGCTATATTGAAACCAGCTCACACACCTACATCACTGTTTTGTCGGCTCTTCAAAAACCAAGTACTGGGCTGTGAATGACAGGGTAAGGTGTAAAGGTTTTAACAGGCCAGAGAGCCAACATCTCAGCTTTTCCAACTAAAAATCTCTGACAGTATGATTTTAAAAAAAACAAGAAAGAAGAGGACGAGGTAAATAATAGCAGACTCCTAGGCCCAGTAGATTTGGGGCTGAAAAAACCTACATTTAAAAAACTTTTCATCATGAAAATAATTCAAACCTACAGAAAAATATTATTTTAAAAATCCTCATATATATCCCGTTACTTAGACTGAACAGTTATTAACATTTGCATTATTTGCTACATCTATTTTTGGGGGGTATTTTAAAGCAAATCCCAGACATCATGATATTTCACACTACATGTTTGAGTATGCATCTCTTAAAAAATGACATCTGGTTGTATAACAAGATACCATTGTCACTCCTTAGGATTTTATTTAATAATTCTTTAGCATTCAAACTTGCCATGTCCCCCAAATGTCATTTTACAGTTGGTTTGTTAGAATCCAGGACCAGACAAGTTCCATGCATTGCATTTGGTCATTATACAGGTTAGTTTGCTTTTTAATGAAGAATTCCCCTTTCACCTGAAACCACCATTAACCAGTGCCTCAATCAGGCTGGCCCTCTAGGCTTCTAGAAGACAATTCAGATGCAGAAAGGGTCAGCGACATCATTCTTCTTTCGATATATTTCCATGTTCTATGGATTTATCAGACTGTATTCTTTTTAGAGATCTTAGAAAGACAGGATGGAATGAGATGGAAAGGGCTTCCAGGACGCGCGAAGTTTAGATAGACAAGAAACTATACTTGTAAAGGAAATGTGCATTTTCCGTGCCATCTTTCCCCAAAATGTTTTGCAAAATGTTTCCGAGATTAAAAGTTACTCTTTTCAAGCATCTCAACAGGTATGCCACACAGCTTTTCCCTGTTGGAGGCTCATAATGAACATTTAACATACTGTATGAGAGACTTTTTGCTGTTCCACAAAGAAATTTTACTCAGTGTTTCCCAAACTTACTTGATTATAGAGTTGGGGTCCTCTCCCAACAGGTCGCTTATTAATGTCTCTTGGAACATAGTTTGGGAAGCGCATTAACCCATGCTAATATTATGACTGCTTTTCTTAGGTACCCCAGTAAGAATTTGTTATGGCAAAATACCTTGTAGTCCCTTTTGCTAATTTTTCCTCTAAGTGCTATTAAGTACAAGAGATGAGCTGAGTAATAAGCTGCTGCCTGAGTTAGGATTTAATTTAAAGCCCTAAAATTTGAAGACTTAATTGATAAAAATCCAAATAATCACTAATTGCCAGAGTTTGTGTTGATTGTTAGAAAAGGTAATTTCACAGTGTATCACTCATGTTCTCACCTCCCGTCCCCCGTTCCTCTTACCACATTCTCAACCTAAGGCATGTACAACCCCTAACTTGCTTCTGTAAGGAATAGGTGAACTAATGAAACTGGACATCCTAAAGTATCACTTTGTCCTCTCATGATGACCATATAAGCATTTATGGGAAAAAATGGAGTGAGAGACATAAATCGAATGTTCCTAGAGACAGAGAGTAAGGGGCATCCACAGGGGAATCTGTACATGGGCTTCCCTTTGAGAGAATTCCTCCAAGTGCCCCGTAACTTCTCCTAAGTGCTCCATTCCTTCTATATACTGCTCTGGCCGCCGCCATGCAGAAATGCCAGGTGGCAGTGGGTGGCAGTGACATCAGTAAAGATTCATCTTACCAGAGGGAAGCAGAACTATTACTCAAAAAATGTACCAGTTTAATTCTGGAATGTCTCAGTTTCTCACCTTGGGTGAGAAATGTCTTTCTGGATTTTCTCTGCACTATCTGGGCAAGTACTCAGAATGAACAATCTTTTCTTAGCTAGGAGAAAATCAAAATGCCTTTTCAATAAGCAGGAATCTCACTCCTCTACCTTCCTCCTGAAGCTGCCAGTTTGACTCTTAGTCCCCAGGGTTTGGCCTTGGCATATACATATGGCACCAAAGTGTGGAAATGAGTAGAAGCCCTGTACCACAGGATAACTGTTGGCTGCATGATTTAGGGATAATAATTGGCCATTGTAAAATCTCATTGTTTCTCACTAATTGACATTTACTTTTATTCCCCCTGCTCATTAAAATTTTTGTCCTTTGTTTATTCTCAGTTGTCATAGTGAAATAAAATCCAACTTGGAACTAGACGACATGGGCTTGAATCCCAGCTTCACTCACTATCTGTGCAACCTTATATAATTTGCTTAGTCTCTCTGCACCTGTGCTGTTTCACCTGTGAAATGGTGATTATAAAACCATCTCAAGGATTATGAGTTTTATGATATAAAAAATATGGAGATGCTCATTTCATACCCAGTATGTAGGCAGCTAACAAATGTTGAGTTCTCTGCTTTCTTCTCTTTTTCTCTGTATGTATAACTTATCACCCAATCTCATCAATTTGAGGAGAAAATCAAGAATAAAGGACTTCCTTGATTTCACTTTTTTGTTTTCTTGGAAATAACACCATGGGCCATGACAAGCTTATCCTAAAGGGATCTACTTCCATCTGCTGGAGCAGAGGAAGAGTTGTGTGGGAGAAGCTACTGGTCAGTTGGCCGGAGGGAGAAGGCTGCTCATCAGCACAGAGCCCCTGCACCTGCCCACGTCAAGCGCTAGCTTTATTTTTAATGATTCTACTTGACTAACACAAGAAATAGCAACTAAGCATCCCTTTCTGCATGTACAGGCATCAAAGGGCCTGTTTCAAATTGGTATGTGGACTCTAGTCACTGTAGAATGCTTAGGATCCCACTGAATGGGTATAATTAAAGAGAGACAATAAGAAGTGTTGGCAAGGATGTAGGGCCACTGAGACCCTCATACACTGCTGTTGGGAATGTAAAATATTTTTAGTTTTGGAAAATAATTTGGCGGTTTCTTAAAAAGTTAGCCCTATGATACCACCTATGATATTGCTCTTAGGAATTACCCAAGAGAAATGAAAACATATATCCACAGCAAGACATGGATGTGAATGTTCATAGCAGCATTATTCATAATAGCAATTGGAAACAATTTGAATGTCCATCAGTTGGTGCATGGACAATGGAACATTATTCTGCAATAAAAGGGAACAAACTACGGATACAAGCTACAATATGGATGAACTTCAAAAACATTATGCTAAGTGAAAGAAGGCAGGTGCAAGAGACATTGAATGATTCCATTTAAATGGAAAATCTATAGAGACAGGAAGTAGATTAGTGGTTGGCTGTGGATAGGAATGGGGATTGACTGAAAACAGGCATGAGAGATATTTGGGGGATGTTGGAAATGTTCTCAAAGTGGATTGTCGTGATAATTACATAACTCTAAAAAATTCACTAAAAAGTCATTAAATTGTACATTTTGGATGGATAAATTTGATGGCATGTCACTTATACCTCAGTTAAAAAAAAAAGAATACATATGTAATTCAGGAAATGATCTTCTCCATATTTAAAGTGGTATTCAGTGGTTGTGGGGAATATCATAATCAAGTTGTGTTCTTGGAAGCAGATATACACTGTCTTTCAGCTCGAATGGCGTCAGACTTCCATGTGCATGGGTTCCACATCTGTGGATTCAACCAACCAAGGGTGGGAAATATTTGGGGAAAAAATTGTGTCTATACTGAATATGTATATACTTTTTTCTTCTCAGTATTCCCTAAACAATACAGTATAACAATTATTTATATGGCATTTGCATCGTATTGGGTATTATAAATAATCTAGAGATGATTTAAAGCATACAGGAGGATGTGCGTAGGTACATGCAAATACCATACCATTTTATATCAGGGACTTGAGCAACCTTGGATTTTGGTATCTGGGAATGGATACCCCCAAGGATACTTCGGGGTGACTGTATTCACTGTTCGGTGACTCTGATGGTAAACAGCCCCAGTGCTCCAGCTTTCTAAATAGGTAAGGCATGGAGCAGTGAGCAAAGGGGAGATGCAGGTCAGGTGACAGGAGAGCCAAAGAGAGCACAGAGAGATGACATGCAGGCCAGAAGCTGCTTCTTTTCTCGAGCATCATAATGGAAATGGCAGGGGGATGCCTGTGTGGTTTGGTCTCTTGAAAACCAGCACCCAACATGTCCATCCTGCCATTTCTTGCCGTGGCCCAGCAGTCTCTCCCCACCCTACCCTCTCTCACTCCTGCTCTGTCTTGATTTCTGATCTCTGGTCTGTGCTTCTCCATCTGTTGTTCCCTCAGTCACTTGTCCACCAGAGTGTCCTATCTGGCTAGACTTTCTTCTGATATGGCTTAATCCCTATACGCAATATTTCAAGCCAAGGAAAACCCTATCTTTCCATTGGTATTTTTCAGACACTTATAAAATGTTTTTCTATTAATATTAATCCACTCATGTATTGATGAGTACCGTGCACACTATCTGGGTGATGGGCACACTTACAACTTTGACTCAAACTGTACAAAACAATCCATGTAACTAAAAGGTTTGTACCCCCATAATATTCTGAAATTTAAAAAAAAATCTTTCTAGGTTTCATTCACAAACATAAATCTAAGAAACTGAGATTATTGATTTATAATTTACATTTTTTAAGAAGATAAGTGTGGTTGAGGATCTCAAAGAATAGTGAAGTTTGGTTGGCTCAGGACTTTATACCTTAATAACACCCCTTTTCAACTTCATCCAGTCCTAGTATTTCAGAGTAAGATTGTCAAGAGAGAGGGAATACTGTCTCATGCAAATGAAAATGATACATT
Source organism: Indri indri (assembly GCA_004363605.1). Classification (NCBI taxonomy): domain Eukaryota; kingdom Metazoa; phylum Chordata; class Mammalia; order Primates; family Indriidae; genus Indri; species Indri indri. The sequence continues at coordinate 114,887 of RJWJ010000539.1, forward strand.
TATAATACTGGTGGTTGCAATTCTAAAGGCTGTGCAAAATAATCAGAAATTATGTGAATCAACCAAATATCAGTTCATTAGGCATACAGTGCCTGTTTAAAGTGAAAGCCTACTTAAAACCTACTTAAAATTGAACATACTCTCACAGGCCTATCTGCCCGTTGAATAATTTGGATTTTGAATTGTATGGGGTTTTTCCCCTGAAGCTTATAGTACTTTACAAATTATAGTTAATATTATCGAGTACTTGTGATATTCCAGGAACATTATTTAATCTTCACAATGACCCTATGAGATAGGTATAATAATTATCCCCATGTTATAGAGGAAAAAAGACATACAAAGGTTCTCTGCTCCAAGTGACGGTTGATAAGTAGCACGACCAAGACTGATACTCAGGTCTCTCAGACTCCAAAGCCAGTGTCTTCAATTCCTGTACTATACACCTAAATAGACCTCATGATAATAAATATTTTTCAAAAATGGTCACCTTCAGTTTTACAAATGGGGAAGCCATGAGAGGAGAAGGGTAGGTGACTCTTATTCAAGAATAGACAGCAAGTCAGTTCTTTGTAGATTTCTGTCCTTGAGCTATATGGTCATTCTCTTTGGTGCTTTGTAAATTGCTCGCCAGGTTATAAAACTCTCTTGAACAGGACTCTCTTCTTTTGTAGGGTACTCACCTGCATTGTAGCTATGGGTTCTCCAGACAGCCAGAACATTTCAGACTCTTCATTTGCTGGAAATCACTGGAGTCTCTGAAAATAAAAGAATCATTTGTTTAGGGTACTAGCTAATTAGAGCTGATTAAGTAGCAATTTTGTTTGCTACATTTAATTCAAAGATTTTGGCATCAGTTGCACTGAGGAAAAGATAGTAAGGATTACAGATCAAGAACATTATCACACGGTGCATATATGTATATGCTTTAAGTAACTAAAACTAGTCATTTTACTCAAGGTAAATTTATTATATATCAAATTCCTTTAAGATCTCCCTTTGGTATGTCTTAGAATTGTTTGTCTTCTTAATCTGACATCAGGCAAAAGTAGCAGGGAAGAACAACAAATCCTGAGAAGGAAATGCATGATTTGCAGAGGAATACGCCTTAAAACCCTTCATTATGAAGATCTAGCTGCTGCTGTATTCACTATGCAGAAAACCCAGTACTGACCCTGATGGTGGTAAATAAAGAAAAAGTCCCGCAAGCCTGTAACATACTACAAACTTTCCTGTTTTCCCTCTAAAGTTCTCTGATCATGAGTTCAAATAATGTTACTCAATAATTTTTATTTTTCTTCAATAAGATAAATCTCAGAATGCTTTAATCTGTTGACAAACTAGATACAAAATAGGATAATTATCTTCCAGGTCTTGGTACATAAACAATAATAACTTCGAATTATTGAGAGCTTTCTACATAGAAGGCATTGTTCTTGGTATTTCACATTATTATTTTTAATCCTGATAACTTGGTAAAGTAGGTATTCTTACTCCTTTTTTATAGGAAAAAAAAGAACAGAAAGCAAACAAACAAGAAAAACTGGGGCCGAGGATATTAGAAAAATTCTATCTGACTCAAAATCCATGTGCTTTCCATCATGCTATCTTGTTCTTCATCAAACCTTGGAGTACTACCAAGGATTAGATGATTTTTTGGCTCCTCGAACAAGTATTTATCTTACTTATTTAATGTCTAGTAGGAACTTAGGGTATGACAGTCCCTTCCACCCTGAAAATAAGACATGGACCTTCTTCTTCAGGATCTCATAATTTAGTAAAGAGAAAAGGAGAATAGAATAAAGTTCTTAAAGGGATGACTCAGATAGTAAATGCTGGGGGAATTTAGAGAAGAGAGCAGTTAACATGAACTAAAGAGAATGGGGGAAGGTTCCTCAAATGATGTGAGCCCTAAGTGGACCTGATATTGAGGCAAGGTTTGGATAAGCAGAGAAGAGAGGGAAGAACAGTCTTCAAAGACCTGGAACTTGGAATGAGCATGTTGTACCAGAGAACAATGAGGACACCCACCTGGTTGGAGTGATGGGGTCTGTGCTAGGGGCCAAACAGACTTGAAGGCTATAGCAATTTATCTGACAGCACCTCATTGTGCCACTAAGGAAATTCAGTTCCAGTCAGGGGCCAGGGAAGAGTTACCCCGGTACTGCTTCCTGCCATGGGTAGAAATATGTCTCGTTTTCATTAAAAAACAAAAAAGATAAGGGGAATCCCAGGAGGGCCATGGAACAAATATAGGCTTAGAAATCAGAATTTCCGGGTTCTGTTTTCAGTTTCAGTCATTTATTCTCTGAAAATGCAACAGAAGAAATTATTGAACCTCTTCTAAATTAGCTTCTGCTAAATGATAAAAATATATAACCCTTCCTACCAACACCACCACCTCTCCTCAACACACACACACGCACACACACACACAAATTCATCCAATTCTAAATACGCAGAGTGCTGGAATAACATACCAAGTGTTCAAAATCTTGATTTTGGTCAAGAAGATGCCCTCAAACTGCCCTGTTTCTTCTTCCCTTCTGGTTTGTACTGTGCCAAAGACAGAGTGAGCAGTAAATTATGTTCTGTTAAAATTATGATAGTGTTGCCATCTTTCAGTATAACAGGACAGGTAGTGTTAACTGTCCTTATAGTTTTCAAGCATGGTTTCTAGATACAATGTAACTATTTATTATCATTACAATTTTCCGTCTACCTGGACAACTTGAAAATTTTCCAATGTGTTTAATTACTATTTTTAATTCATACAAGATTAAGGTGAACAATTATTTTAGTGCATTTGAAGAAGACAAGCCAGCCTTCCAGAAAAGATTTCCCAGCCTCCCTCAGCTCTAAAATTTGGTGAGCTGAAAAAAATTCATTTCACTAATTTGCTGAGCATAAAAGATTTGGTGCTGATGTTTAGCGATCTCAGTGCTGCAGTTTAGAAGGGCAAGTAGAAAGCATCCCTCTGGGTTTCTGGGGCTGGACTGAAGCAGCTCTAGGTGATGCTCTCATCCATCGGCTAAGTAGAGCCTTATGAAGGCTGTTATGTAAAAGACAGAGCAATGAGCTAGATGTACACATTCCACAATGGGGTAACACACCGATACCATGTGCCCTCGTAAAAGCCGGGAATGAAAGAGGGGGAAAGTTCACAAGTTAGAGAGTCCAATTTACCCTTTTATATTCCCGACCCTTGGAATTATCCTTATCCAATCTTATTTTTTTTTTTTTTTTTTTTTTGAGACAGGGTCTCACTCTATTGCCTGGGCTAGAGTGCAGTGGCATCATAGCTCACTACAACCTCAATCACCTGGGCTCAAGCAATCCTCCTGCCTCAACCTCCTGAGAAGCTGGAACTACAGGCGCACGGCACATTGCCGGCTAATTTTTCTATTTTTTGTAGAGATGGTGGTCTCGCTATGTTGCTCAGGCTGGTCTTGATCAAACTCATGGGCTCAAGCTATCCTCCTGCCTCGGCCTCCGAAAGTGGTAGGATTACAGGCATGATTACACCATTACCAGCCTGTTATCCAATCTCTGACTAGTTTACCCACGTGATGTTCCCAGTAAGGACTACAGTTTCTAAGTTGGGAAATATCAGAATAAATTTGATAGTAAATTTTTTGAATCCATTTTCAGACCCCTTAAACCTAAGTTCTTGCTTTAAAATCGCCATACAGTGTCTTCTTGCTTTCATTTGTTTCATTTCATTCATTTATTGAATGTCTACTACAACTGTAGTAAACACAGTCTTTGCACTCAGCTTGGTCATAGCCTAGTGGGAGAGACAGATAAGTCAATGAGACTTCACAACACAGGCAGAGTACAGTGATGCTGATGGAACAAGGGGCTAATGGCAATGGGTGGGGACAGCTGTGGTCAGAAACCTTCCAGGAAACTGTGCTAGCTGGGAAAGCTCTGGAGGAGGATGAGGAGTCATCCAGGTTGAGAAGAGGTAAAGAGGACCTTTGCAAAAATATGAAAGGTGACAGAGCTGGAAGAGGGCTGAGTGATTTGCAGAATTACAGCTTTCAGAGTGACCAGCCAGGCTCTAGTTTTCATAATCTAACATAGTTGGACCTGTGGAATTCAAGAGCCTATCTTAAAGGCCTTTCCTTGATTGGCAGTCAAGACATGTGATGACGGACTGGTTCAAAATGCATAACCCATTGGGGCAGAGATTCCGCAATGTGAGAATCTCATTTCATTTCTTAAAATATGGTCAGAATTCCACCAAGATCATTTTTGTTTTAACAATCGCCTATTCCTTTCTCACATTCCATACACTTAAGGTATTGCTTTAATATGTGTGTAAAGGCCAGTTGATTTTAAAATTTGATCTCTTATTTTTTTGAGGAGCAGGTATTATTTATTTTTATTGTACATTCAAGAAAACTGAGGATCTTATGACAAATAACAAAGCTACAGAGAAGGAATCAGATTGAAGAGCTCCCAAAGCTTGATTTGGGATGAATCTTTAGGGTACTGTGAATAAGAGCAAATACTCCAGAAACTGAGTTGAGCATGTACTGTATGTGTGAGTTGGGGGTTGGTCAGGGATTGACTCAGAGTGAAGCTCTGGGGCAGGAAATGGCTTTACCAGTGGATACTATAAAAGGACTTGGGGCCGGTGTGGTGGCCCACGCCTGTAATCCTAGCATCCTGGGAGGCCGAGGTGGGAGGATCGCTTGAGGTCTGGAGTTCAAGACCAGCCTGAGCAAGAGGGAGACCCTGTCTCTACAAAAAAAATAGAAAAATCAGCCAGACGCAGTGGCGCACACCTATAGTCCCAGCTACTTGGGAGGCTGAGGCTCAAGCCCAGGAGTTCAAGTTCAAGGTTGCAGTGAGCTATGATCACACCACGGCACTCTAGCCAGGGTGACAGAGCAAGACTCTGTCTCAAAAAAAAGGACTTGAAGCTCACAAACCTACAATGAACCATTTTCTTCTGTATTTCTCCCTATAATCAAGGACTAGGCGTCAGGACTACGGCTATCCCTTTCTTTTATCTGTGATCCTCAGCTCCAGCTGGGAGATTTATTTTCTTCTCTAGAGCTGCCTTTAGTGATCATTTTATTCTATTGTCATTGGTATAAATGTGGTGAGGGTCAGAAATAGCTTGATTTGCACCCTGTTGGGATGACACTGATTCCTACCACTCTCTCCCTATTGCCCCACCTAAGCAGGTGCCACACCTTAACACAAGGTGTGGAGTCTGAAGCTTTTACAATTTCATCAGCGGTGGGGTGGGAGTGAGGGAGTGGGGAGGGAGATGCTCTTTAAGAAAAAGAATAAAAAATTGCATGTAAAATTAAGTGCAAAACTGAATAATTACTTAGAGCAAGGAAGGAAATCACAACAGGTTACTGGAGGTTTGGAGATTTAGGACTTTGCCTAAAATATCTTTAGATGAGTTGCCAGAGATGCTTAGAAAACTTCCTAATTGCAATCTGGCTTCTGTTCTGCACCTACAGCATCCCACAAGTCCCAGCCACTCCCCCACTCACAGGGACCCACACAAGTGAGGAATCTGAAGCTGGTACTCATTGGCTTCATGGTTCACCCCGATGTGGCACCACTGACGACAGCTGCAGGATGTAAGTCCTCATTTGCCAGCACAGTTCCAGGTTATGCCTGGTATTCTTGTTTACATTTCAATAATTCCCTTTTCATCCTGAAATACAGTCCTGGTTTGCATGATAAATGATATGATCGCCCTATTTATGTTGGTCCCCTCTGTGACCACACAAGCTGGGCCCAGATAAGGAGCTTTCAGTTCTAACTTTAGCACCTTCACCAGCTTTCTGGTCCAGCTGGGCCTGGTAGAATCTGTTTCCCAGTCTTAAAGTGGGGGTAATCACATTGACCTACTTGCAGTGGGTTGCAAGGAAAGTTCTGTTCTGTTGCATGTTTTTCTATCTTCTTAAAAAGCATTGTTTTGGTATTATGTATTAAGACATTTTAAAAAATCAGTCTTTGGTATGTACAGTGTCTTTCACTTAGAGATCCAAGAATCTGTAAGTAATACATCTAATCCAGTAGAGTCAGTCCTCTCTGCTATGCTTTCATGAAGATCCACCCATCTTTTTGAACAGGCTACAGGGTGGAGCAGCAGGACATTCAGGCCTGGTTAAAAAGATCATCTGGGTGGCCTGTCCTTTGGGTGCAACGTTGCATCTGAATGTGCTGGTGGAGCTAAGGAAGTTTATCCAGGCAATAACTTGGCCTTGGTAGGTCACACTGTGTCAGTTCATCACTGTTAGAGAAAGACAGGCAGAAAAGCTCCACCCCCACGAGAAGCTGGTTTTGCACAGCTGGACCAGTAAGGATGTCAGGACAGCTCTATTGTGGGTAGGCTACTGGGTCCAATGCCACCACTTCAGAGCCTTTGAGTCATATAACATCCAGCACAAATAACCAGGCTTATTTTCCCTGCCAAAGTCACATGCGATGTTGAGGTAACATCAAAAAGTTAAGGTTTAAAAGGCAGTTTCCTCTGAGTGCTGATTTGGGTACATAAACAGTGGCATGGTTAAATGCCAGTCTGTGTTTAAGCTAATTATACTTCAGCCCTGGAATGTGGCGGTGTGAAAGCCCCATTGCAGCAAACAAAGTTGATCCTATCGGCAAACTCTGGCAAGTCAGCTAGTCTGGATGCTTCTTCTCCCTGAATTTACTACTTCCTATTTGGCAACTGTCTCTGGGAACGTCAGAACTTGAAGACAAGTATGGGTGCACTGCCCAGCTGTCTAAGGCTGGTGCCAGCTTGCCACAAAGAGTATGTCTGCAATATGGCTTGGGGACCTTGGCCCACAGAAGCTTGAAGTCACTTATGCTTAGTGGGAGCCCTGAGAAAACAGCCGAGACCCATAGGAGTGGCAGTAGCCTGAGTCCATGCATTGCCCTGTCTTGCTAGGTCCTGCTGGGGTTGGACTGCCACTGCTTTGCAAGCTAAAGAGAACCGTCCAGAGAAAGGCTAGTGGAGTGGGCAAGGCATCCTGGGAAGGGTGACATCCCTAGTGGTTGAGAGATGATGTTTCTTGGCTGCTGGCCCCAGAAGCCCTGCCCTAATGGGTCCAGGCAAATGTCTGACTGGGGTAGCCTAACTGCCTTCTAAATAGAGGGACACGGGGGCCTATTTATACATTTCCACTTTGGAATCATATCTTTCTCAGGGAAAAAGACTCAGTAATCACCCCTCTGCCCTTCATCCTGGCACCCAGTCCCCAACCATGAGCCAAATCAGTGGAACTTTTCTTATGGTCTGGGGACAATTGTTCCCCTTTATCCTTATGGAACTTCCTTCATAAGTTACTGCTGGCAGCTATGTTTGTGCTAATTAGCTGCCCTTGATGGATTTATTCCATCTAGTTGTAAATTTTAGAGAAGTTCCCAGGCCAATTTAAAAGTAGAATTCACAGGCCAGGCTGAGTGGAAATCAGGTTTGGATGACCTCCACAGAGCAAGTGGAGCCAATCCCCACATGTTTGAACACAGCGTTCCCAGGGAGCTAAGTCAAAGTTGTGGAAGGATAGACCTGGAAGAAATCTCATGTAGACCATTTAGATTAGTCACTTCATTTTACAAACAAGGCACCTGGGCCTCATAAAGGTGAATTAACTTGTGCTATCACACAGCTGTTTGCTGGTCACCTCTGAAAGTAAAAAGGATATGGGTGACTGTAAGACTATAGGGGAAATAACTTGTCTTCTAGGACAACTTGAAACACAGTTGTCATAAAGGAAGGACTTGTCTATTATTCTCAAGTTCATCTTTCTTTTTACCTTCTGACTTTTTTCCCCATGGAGTAATATCATACCCCTAAAGAAAACACATGGAATTCAGCTGTTGAGATATTTCAGATATTCCAAAAAGTATGCAAGGTAGCTGACATAATTTTGGTAGGTACAGTGGACCAGCTGCTAGAAAGTACAGAGCTCCCCAAACATCTGGACCGATCTGTGTCCCAGGTTCCAGTCACACACTCTGCATTAGCTATAAGCCTCTACGCTCCGAATGTGGAATAGTCTCTGATTCCCCATCTGTCTCTGGCACTTTCAGAGCAGTTAGGGAAGGTTTGGGAGGTGGCGATGTGGGGAGGTGTATTTTATGGGGTATTTGGGAAGAAATCTTTCTGGCCATGTTTATGACAACTCTTCCAAAGAGTATTTTCTTCTTTATGTGTTGGCCTCCTCCCCCTCTTCCCTCCCCACTGTCCACCATGCCCTGGACACTGACTAGTTTCTTTCCATCCTTATGTCCTAACTAAAGGTAAATCCTCAGAAAAGTCTCGTACCCAGACTAATGCAGGTAATGCGATGTACTCAGAAAATGTAGTTATTCTCAAACTAAACACCTGGTTCTTCTTTTTCAAAACCCTCACCATACTGGGGAATGGTGGCACGTGCCCGTAATCCCAGCACTTTGGGAGGCTGAGGCGGGAAGATTGCTTGAGCCCAGAAGCTGGAAGCTGCAGTGAGCTATGATCACACATCACTGTACTCTAGCCTAGGTGACAGAGTGAGACCCTGTCTCTAAAAATTAAAGAACGAAAAGCTGCATCAAAACTATAAATACAATGTGGCCAGGAGTGGTGCGCATGCCTGTAATCCTAGCACTTTGGAAGGCCGCAGTGGGAGGATTGCTTGAGGCCAGGAGTTTGAGACCAGCTTAAGCAAGAGTGAGACCCCATCTCTACAAAAAATAGAAAAAGTTTTCCGGGGATGGTGGCATACACCTATAGTCCCAGCTACTAGGGAGGCTGAGGCAGGAGGATTGCTTGAGCCCAGGAGTTTGAGGTTGCAGTGAGCTATAATGACACCACTGCACTCTAGCCTGGGTGACAAAGTGAGACCCTATCTTGAAATAACAAAACAAAACAATAAACTATAAATACAATGTAATCCTATTACAAAAACACTTCACCAAAATTGTGAATTTTATATTTATTATGTTATATAATTATGTTATATTATGTATTTTATTATTGTATTATATAATTTCTCATATATAATGTCTCTCTCTATATATATAATACCTAACTTCTTCCACAGACTGTAAGCTCCATGAAGGCAGACACCATGTATGTTCTGGCTCAGTACAAGCATATGATAATTATTCAAGAAATACTTGTGAATAAATGGATCATCATTGTCATGCATTTGTATGTTGCAGGTTATATTTTAAAGTGCATGAGTGTTCTAGTACCCTTAAATTCATGTACATATTGACCAGATGATTTCATTGCCCTTTTATAGATAGTAAAACAAGTTTAAAGAAGAAAAATAAGTTAGGAAAGGTGGTTTAAGTTCCTCAAGTTCAGAGCTGCCTAAGATATATAAAAATAAGAATGATTAATGTTTATTGCTCTCTTGTTACATGCCAGGAATGTTCCAATTATATTAACTCATTTAATCCCTTCAACAACCCTATGAAGTAGGTAACATTATAACTATCTTTTCTCACACATAAGAAAGTGGAGGTACAGGCCAGATGTGGTGGCTTATACCTGTAATCCCAGCACTTTGGGAGGCCAAGGTGGGAGGATTGCTTGAGGCCAGGAGTTGGAGACCAGCCTGAGCAACAGAGCAAGACCCCATCTCTACAAAATACAGAAAAACTAGCTGGGCTTGGTGGTGCACACCTGTAGTCCCAGCTACTAGGGAGGCTGAGAAAGGAAGCTTGCCTGAGTCCAGGACTTTGAGGTTGCCGTGAGCTATGATGATGCCTGCACTTTAGCCTGGGCGACAGAGAAAGACTGTGTCTCAAAACAAAAACAAAAAAAAAAAAAAAAAAGAGGAGGTACAAAGAAGTTAGGTAACATGCCCAAGGTCTCACACATATATGTGCAGCAATATATCATATTAAATATGTTTCGCATAATAGGTCCACATTCATGTTGATTATGTAACTGAAATGCAGTTCTAGTACATTGAACTTTACTCAATAAGGTTTCCCATATTGAGCAATACTGAAGGTGGGAGCGTGATTTCTGGCTCCTCTTGGTCATCATTCCCTTTCTTCTCTCTACATCTCCCGCCCCTGCCCTCCCTGCCTTCTCTCTTCCCTTCTCTTCTCTTCTCCCCTTCCCCCTGCGGTTCAGTACTAAAATCTCTGACAGAGCCACTTTTCTGCCAGGCTATCATATATAGGGTCAGTGTTCCTACATTCCAAAGGTAGGTAAAAATGTGTGTGGAGAGCAGGGAATTCTGCCAGAACAATGACTCACTGTGCGCATGCAAAATGGTTCAATAATAGGTCACTGCCTTAGCAAGAGTAGCACTGCCTGTCCCTGTGGAAAATAAGGTGGCAACCACACAGCATTCCTGATGCTCTCGAAGCAGCTTCCTATGACCAATGGGAAAGCCATACCCATCATAAACCATATCCTGGCTTTTTGTTTCATGGGCACATAAAGTGATTTTCAAAAAGGGATGAGCATGAAATGCAGTTCTTGACATCCATCTTCATAGTAAGCACATACAGTGACCTCTAGGTGATGCAGCTACTTAGATAGGTGAATATATAGGTGGTGAAGTATCTGGTCCCTTTGTTCTCCCAGTGGTTTGTTTACTTGCTTGTTGTTCAGCTCATATTCCTGCTCATTAGAACTTCCACTAGCAGAAATATAGGATTACAGTGGAACTGGGAGAGGCTGCCTCCTGCCTTGCTTCCTTCCAAGCCCAGCCTAGACTGCACAGAAATGACCCAGGCCCTCTCTCACACCTCAGTTCCCTGGAGCCTGTGTTTTTCACCAGTGCCAGCCCCGTAAACCCACCTTGGGACAGCCCCACAACCAGCCTCCTTTGTTGTAACTGCTGCTGGGGAGGAAAAAAATATCATATCAGCCCTTACAGATTGGAGTTCTCATAAATTTATGATCTCAGCACTCACCTCATCTTTAAGGCTGTCTCACAATTGTGTGCTTATCCTCAGCTCCCTTTCCCATCCCCCTCAGCAGCCGTACCCAACCTTCGCCACTGCCGTAACCCCTTTAATCTGGGCTAAGCCAGTAGTTCCCAACCTTGGCAACCCATTACAATCACTCCAAGATCTTTCAAAAATCTCAGTGTCTAGGCTGCATCCCTGAACAGTTAGATTGTGTTTGCTGGCAGTGGATCCAAGCATCAATATTTTTTTAAAGCTCCCTAGATGACTCCAGTCAGCGTACAGCCAAGGGTTAGAACCATTGCTTTAGGCGAATAACGTCACCTCCTACTTCACCAGAAAGCGTAAGGCTGTAAAGCACAGACTCCCCAACTTCCTATCCTCTCGCTTTTCCACATCCTCCCTCACCCTGTTGTCCTTCCCTCTAGTCTTAGAGGTTGGCATGTCCCTCTTTCTATCTCAGGATAACACTTTAAATTATGACCTTTATACCCATTTCTTCCAAGATCTTCCAAGACTTGCTTTTATCTCTGATCTCTTCCTCTCTACTGGATCTTTCCCTTCAGATTATTAATAAGCTTAAGCCCCCTCCTCTTCCCATCTTTAGAAAGGTATCCCTGGAGCTTGTCATCTCCACCTATGTCTCTAGGCTCACATCCATCCACTCTCCACCTAATCCTTTGTATTCTGGCAATAGTCTCGCTGGAACACCAGCTGTTCTTAGCTGCACTAACTCTTACTGATCTTTCCTAACTTGGCTCATCTGCTACACCCTACATAAAATGTTTCTAGAATTCACTGGCTAGATCAAGACTCTTCTGTAGCATTAAGCACTTTCAAGTGGGATTCTCTCTTTGTTTTTCCCTCCTCTCCTCTCAAATGTAAGCTCCTTGAGGGCAGGAACCATGTCATTTTCGTCTTTGTGAACATCAGCACCTGGCCAACAGTAGTAGTAGGCATTCAATCTGTGCTTGTGGAACTGAATTAGAAAATAATTTTTCGCCCAGCTTCTTGGGCAGAATGCTCTGGTCTAACTGGCTGTACTGAATTTCATTTCTGCAGGCCCTTGTGCTTTTATTCCCATGGACAACTGCCATAGAAATGATCTGGGGCAATTATTGTTTCATTCTTTGGGGTTTTGTATTATGCCACTGAATAATGCCATATTTACTTGCTTAGGATGGATTTCTAAACAAACCTAATACAGGATTCCTCTCCTCAGTATATCCATACTTTCCAAGGTCATTGCCCCAAGAATAATGATTATTAGTAGTCAAAAGAAATAAGAATCAACAGTGAGGCTTGTATCTTGTATACAATTTTAGAAATTAAATTTCATACCCCAAAGCAGTCTGCTTTATTTTAGAATGCAGCACCATTTCTTTGCAGTTGGGCAGAGCTGGCCTACCTCTGCAGAGGGGACAGGACAGACTGGGCCACTGTACTGAGCTTTTAGTGGCAGCAGCTTGCTAAAGTTTTTCTCTGTTTCCTTTTATTTTCCTCTCAAACTCTCCTTCAAAAGTACAGGTTACTCGTCAGTCGTACTCTAAATGCTTAGCTCCCTCAGTGGAGTAGTCAAATCCCTACCCTGCCTGATTAATTAGCTGAGTAAATCTAAGAAACTGCTCAGCCTTATGGCCCTTCTTTCTGCCAAGTTTTGTAAAACTCATAGACTGCATGTATTCATAAGCACAAGAAAACACCTGTGAGCAATTAACCACATACCCTTGCTTTAGAGGCTCTGGAAATATGCTGATGGCCCTTAGAACGTCGTCACAGGTCTATAATTATGTGAGACCACAACCAAATCATCCCAACGGTCCAATTACAGGAAGGGTCATTCTTTCGAATACAGCACGATGCTGCTTCTAAAAATAATTCTGCCTGAGATTCAGAAAGAAGTATTCTTTACGAGGCTGCTGCTTTAAAGGAACTACACATAAGAGTTTGAAGGGAGTAGTGTGTCAAGACATTTCTCTGAAATACATATAACCACTATACGGGGAAAGGAAACCGCCAAAACCAATTAAAATAATTCACTGAATTAAAAAATCTTATTTAAAATTATCTACCCAGAAAATGTCACATAAAACTGTTTCTGTTTGGCCTAGAGATGATATTCACAGAGTTAATAAACCAAGTCTGCAACCAACAGTGTGTCCTGTGAAAATGTAAAAATCTATCTTTTGGAGTAGACAGTCCACTGTAGAATTATGGAACAAAAAGATAATCTTTTCTTTAATTGCAAAATTGAATTCTTATCATTCTGTGATGTATACTACTTTATAGTCTATGTGACTAGAATATTTAAACTTAAGCCTTACAACACTGAAGAAAGACCCTCACTCTCAGAATCTGGTTCAAAAACCCAAAGTCCCTAGAAAAAAGAGTTATTAACCAAGCATAGATGTGCTTCATGAGCTATGAGACAGAATTCTAGAAAAATTTTGTGTACTCGTGTATTATTACGGGCAAGAGAGTGGGAGGTGTCTACAGCTGCGGGTCCAAGGCAGTGGTCACTACTGCACGTGCCTATTGAGCACTTGACATGTGGTAGCCTCAACTGAGGGTCTGTATGTGTAAAATTGCACTGGATTTTGAAGACCTACAGTGATAAAAAGAATGTAAAATATCTCACTAATACCTATTGTATTAGTTAATGTTGAAATTATAATATTTTGTATGCATTGGGCTAAATAAAATATATTGTTAAAATTAATTTCACCTCTTTTTTTTTTTTTTTTTTTTTTTTTTTTTTTGAGGCAGAGTCTCACTCTCTTGCCTGGGGTGAGTGCCGTGGCATCAGCCTAGCTCACAGCAACCTCAAACTCCTGGGCTCAAGCAATCCTGCTGTCTCAGCCTCCCGAGTAGCTGGGACCACAGGCATGCGCCACCATGCCCGGCTAATTTTTTTTTTTCTATATATATTTTTAGGTGTCCAATTAATTTCTTTCTATTTTTTGGTAGAGACAGGGTCTCGCTCTTGCTCAGGCTGGTCTCGAACTCCTGAGCTCAGGACGACCCAGCCGCCTCGGCCTCCCAGAGTGCTAGGATTACAGGCATGAGCCACTGCGCCCGGCCTAATTTCACCTCTTTATTTCTACTTTTTAAAAATATGGCTCCTAGAAAAACTAAAATTACCCATGTAGCTCATATTATATTTCTATTGGATGGCACTAGGTCTATGGCTTTCATCAGTTTTTCAAAGGGCCCTTTTTCTTAGAGCAAAGAGGGATTGGGTAAGATGTAAATAAATGCTCATCCCCAGCCTGCAAAATCTGTCTCTGTGGGCCTCTGATAGAGGCCAGCACCAGGGGACTGTGACGCAGGCAAAGCTTCCTGTCCTTGGACCATATTTCAAGGCACACTGCCTTGGAAACCTTTAATATTGCTGGTGTTTTCAGAGATACAGGTTGACCCACCCATCACTCACAGAGTCTGTAATCTCTCTCCCTCCAGATCTGGAGACACACATCCACAAATCTGCTCAATCTGTCTTCCTGGGAACTCAATATATTAGCACCACTTACCCTGATCCTGCTCTTCTGCGTTTTCTGTCTGGGTCACAGGCATCTCTGAATTCCTCCTCTCATTCCTTAACCACACCCACACATGCAAACAATCATCAAGGCCTATCAGTCTCTCCAGTACACCCTTTTGTGTTTCTGTGTCACCATTACCTAGATGACTGTCATAACCTCCCAACTCACCTCTCTTCCTCCACATCATTGTTCTCTCTGCTGTCAGAGTTCATTTCAAAATCACAAATCTGATCATATCACTCTCTTGTTCAAAGATTAAACTATAAACTCCTCACTGTGGCTAAAAAGGTCCTCCATAAACTGTCTCATCCTGGTTCATCTCCACTGTTCTCCCCACCTACGTTCCAGCCACACAAGACATCGTCTTCTTTCATGCCTTCGAGCCTTCGCACCTGTGCTTGCCTCAGCCTGAATGCCTTTTCCTCCCCTTTCCTTTCAAACCCTGTGTTATCACCATCGCTGCTACAGCCACATTTGGGCTCTCATAGCACTTTTTATACATCCCTGTTATGGCACATGTAATGTTGTATTGAATTTATTTGACCGTGACTTTTTTTTTCGATAGGGTCTCGCTGTGTTGCCCAGGCTGGAGTGCAGTGACATCATTACAGTTCACTGCAACCTCAAACTCTGGGCTCAAGTGATCCTCCTGCCTCAGTCTCCCAAGTAGCTGGGACTACAGGCACATGCCACAACGCCTGGCTAATTTTTCTATTTTTTGTAGATATGGGGGTCTTGCTATGTTGCTCAGGCTGGTCTTGAACTCCTGGGCTGAAGCAATCCCCCTGCCCCCTGACCTTGGCCACTCAAAATGCTGGGATTACAGGTGTGAACCACCATGCCTGGCCTTGACTGTGACTTTTTTGTCCTTGCTGCCTAGTGCTAAGAACTGGTAGGAACTTATTTGATGTCCAGAGAAATTCCAAGTCGTCTTGTTTCTACAGATCTTCCAAAAGTACAGTTCTCCAACCTCAGAAATTAGACTTTGAAGGACCCTTAGAGATCTTAGAGATTTTCTCGTCTACCTTCTTATTCCATGATAAGCAAATGAAGACCTACAGAGTTAGGTCTTGAGTGAATCATTTAGTGAGTGCCTGCAATCTTATTTCATCTTCATAATGATCTCTGAAGCAGGCATTTCTACTAAGATCTATTTTACAGAAGTGAAAAATGAGGCCTCAGTGAATTGAAGCAATGTGCCCAAGGTCATGTAGCTTCTTACCTGGCAAGATAAGATTAGAATTCAGGTCTTCTTGCACTGGCCTAGCCATCTTTCCCTTGTCTCATGTGGCTACCCACAATTTGCAGCACTCCCTAAGTTATTCAACGAAGCAAAGACGACATATTTGGACAGAGAGATGGAATGCTTTAGTGGAAAGAACCACATTATGACAACAAGGCTAATTTTATCCTTAGCTCTGTAAATTACTAGCTAATTAAAACACCCGTCTCATTTAGAGTTTCTTATCTACTAAGAGACTTACATTAGCTGTATTTATTGTTAACATAAGGATGAAAGTAAACATAACATTAGATATAGGAAAGTATTTCATACACTACATTTTTTCAGCTTACAGATGTTTAGGTATTTCTTTTGAAAATATTTTGTTAAGAAAGTAATTGGTATTCATTATGGAATACTTGACAACTATAAAAATAAATAGAAGAAAAATAGCACCATCAAAATCACTATTAACATTTCATTTTTCCCAGTGTTTTCTATGCTTTTTTCTTTGACGTATTTGTCATCATATAAATTTTCTGCCACTTTTTTTCTTTTTACATTATTATGTAAACATTCCCCCATTATCACTATATAATCTTTATCGGCATAACTTTTCATGGCTGCATAATGGTCCACCAACTTCTTACACCATAATGCTTGGAGGTAAGCCCTAATAGTCCAGAAACTTGGCAGCATGAACAGCTAAAAAGGACCTCAGAAATCTCTAGTCCTTTGCTTATCAAAGTGTGGTTCTCTGATCAACAGCATCTGCATCACGTGGAAGCTTGTTAGAAATGTAGACTCATAGACCCTACTCAGACCTGTCGAATTCAATTCTGCATTTTAATATGATCCCCAGGTGATTTGTGTGCACATTAGTCTAAGATGAAACGAGGAAAAAAAACAGTGGTTCTCAACCTGGGCTACGCTTCAGAAGCACTTTAAATCTTCAAAATTCTAATGTCCAAGTTACATCCCAGACTAAAATAGAGTCTCTAGGAGCAGGACCCAAGCATCAGTCTCCCCCTCCCCCCCTTTAGACGGGGTCCCACTCTATTGCCCAGGCTCAGGTGCAGTGGCACGATCATAGCTCACTGTAGCCTCCTGCTGTAGCCTCCCAAGTAGCAAAGACAGCAGGAACATGCTACCACACCTGGCTAATTATTTTTTATTTTTGTATTGATGAGGTCTCACTATTTTGCCCAGGCTGGAAGCAAACTCCTGGCCTCAAGCGATCCTTCCGCCTTGGCCTCTCAAAGTGGTGGGATTACAGGCGTGAGCCACTGTGCCTGGTGGCATCAGTCCTTTTTAACGCCGCCCTAGTGATTCCAGTGTGTTCAAGAAGGAACTGCATTCCTAACACAAACTGATTAGATGATGGTCATTCAACCCTTCTCTTTAGTGCCAGAGTTCTTTCTACTAGATTGTTCTATGAATTTCTATGAGAAATTCTGGTAAAATAAGACAAAACAACAACGAAAACAAAATAAGACCCCACAATACTTTTAAGGAGATTTAAATTAAAAATTTCTTTAAATTTCCCATTCCTGTTTTCCTTTCTGCCCCTCCCTAGCTTCCTTCTCTACTTTTCTCCTCTCCAAAGAGATTCCAGGCTTGCCACTCTCTGGAGATCATGCTCAGAGACCACAGAAAGTGGTTTTCCTGTATCACAGAGCCAAGAAGCAATAGAGAGATTACTCAATTTCTTCTCAATAATTTTATTTGTCCCGGCACATTCTCCTGCTTGCAAGCCCCACATCCAATTTCTCCGATGCCTGTATTTAAGCAAGCCAGTGGATTTGGAAACCCTGACTCTGTCTACACAATGCCACAACCATAGATTAGAAAAAAAGTCAAGGTCATAGCCATCAACTGGTTTTTCTAATTTTCTTTTCAATCAATTGACTACTTAAAAAACAAACACCTGAGTTCACTTGGAAGGCTTTGATCTCTTAGTTATGCAGAGCGTTTAACAATTTCTAACCCTGGGACCAGAGGGAAAACACACTTTTTCAAAACTGTGATTTAGTATTATTTTCCTTTTATGCATAAAATAGTACCATACCACATACTCTGAATATTTTGACTTTTGTAGAGAAAGTTTTAATGAAACACTGGGCACATGGTATTACACTTGGCCAATTAAGTGATTTTTAAAATTCTTTAATCTTTAGACCCAGTTGTAGGAACTTTAGGGGTGCTTGTTCTAATTTCTTTCATTTTTTTTAACTCCTCCAATTTGCCTTCAGTTTTAACATTTGTTTTAAATTTAAAATTTATTTTAAAAGTTTACATTTTGAACTTTTTATTCTAAGTAGTACAAAAAATTAAACAGATGTCTACGTGGTAATGGCCAACTGAATACAAGTGCTTATCTCTTTTTCTGCTCGATAGCCACTAAACATTAAAGATTTTTTTAAAAGGTTCAAAAAGAGAATGGGATGGGAGCTATCAGCTTATGAGGGATTTGAGAATTTTCTGGAAGACAGAAAGTGGTTGGAGAAATGGTGGCCTGGAGAAAGGAGACAGCAGCATTTACCCACCAACTCCCCTTTCCCATAGGTCTGTGGGACGAGGGCTGCCCTGGGACGGAACCTGAGCAGAGGTCGGGGAGGCGGGCCTGCCGACCTGAGGGCAAGTCAGACCTTGCACACAACCGCCCACCACAGCTGCAGCTGAAGCCACAGGCCAATTGTGGGCATGTGAAGCTCGCACCAGAGGTGACCCTACAGCCATAGACAGCTGGAAGTGGAAGAGCCAGAACTCGATCCTGCATGTGAACTTGATGTTCCTGCTTAAAAACTTTCAGGGGCTTCTCTGCTGCCTGAGCAAAGGGAGAAGGATGGGCTTCAGATTCTTTCAGCTCTGAAACTTTGTGTTTCTGTGCATTTTTTTTGGATGAGAAGATCCATAATTTTCACCACATTTTCAAAAGGGTCCCTGTTAAGTGCTTAAGAACCACACACACACAGCCCTAATAATCCTTAACATGACAGGTGAGGCCCTGCACAATCCAAGCTAACAACCTCCCTGGAGTGCGTCTCCCACCAGCGCCCTCTCCCCCAGCATCCCCCTCCCAGTGAGCGTTTAAGCTCCAGCCACGGAACTGCTCACCCCCCTCTCAAACATACTGTAAGTTCTTTAAAGCCTCCTTGATAGAACGCATGCCTTTCTGCCAGGCGTGTGTTCCCTCCTTTGCCTCTTCCTCTGCCCCTTCTCTGCCTGTAAATTTCCTCTTATCCTTTAAGACTTGGCAATAATATCGCCTCTTCTGCTGCCCCTTCTCCCCCCACCCCTTCCCTGGGTTTTCCTCAACCATTTCCTGAGCAATCCATACACAGACACATGGGGAGTTTACCCCTTGGTGTTGTAATTGTTTGTTCATGTGCTGGTCTCTTCCACCTGTCTGTGAACTCATGATAGTACAGACCCTGCCCCTCACCACTCCACACCACAACCTGGGACACAGAGGACAACAGTACGGAGGCATTGAGTGAGGAATGAGTAACTGTATTTATCAGCTTGGCCAATCGACTCCTTGGATCTCATAGAATCTGACGCTGAGACACTGGGATCATCATAACCAGGTTTCCTGCTCAGGTTGTTAATTAGGATCTGTCCTGGTCCAAATGTACATGTCTGGCTGATTCCTACACACCATTTAAGAACCACTATGAAAAAAGAATAATCAGAGAATAAGAAAAGACACTTAGAAATTAAAAATGTAATTGATGGCATAAAAAATTCAACAGGAGGTTTAGAAGATAGAGTTGGAGAAATCTCCTAGAAAGTAGAGAAGCCACGTCAAGGCTGGTGTGCATGCCCTCCTGGAGGCATCTAGAACACATCGCTTCACCGGAGTATTTATTTGGTACCCTGCATTGTAATGGCCATTTTGCTGATCTCTGACCCCAGTGGACTGGGCTTCCTCAGAGCAGGACTGTGTCTTTCTCCCCATCACCAACCCAGCGCTTGGCACAAACAGTAGGCACTGACATACACACGTATAGAAAGAACGAATGGCAAACGCACCAACCAAGGAGGGAAGTTAGCTTTGGTTGGTTGGGGCATTGAGAGGAAGCTCTGAAGTAATTAGCTCTGAGGTTTGAGGAAAAAGTGAGTGAGGGCAAACCCCAGGGGAGCACCCAACGAGAGAAGGGGCAGAGGGGTCCCCAGCTACCTCAAGTGTGCCTGAGCAGGGAGGGGGGACTCACTGGGTAGATACAAGAAGGTCGAACCACCAAGAAGAATTCTGAGAGAAAGAAGACGGGGTGGAGGAAGCTCAGTCGGCAATTAACCTCTCTTGAGGAATTACCTCATGGCAGGTATTGTGTTAAGGACTTTCCATGCGTTCTCTCACTTATGCTTCACGAAACCCCATAAAGTAGCTATAATTACTGCTACGTCCATTTTCTAGATGAGAAAAGGATAAGGTGTACAAATAAAGAGTATCTGACCCCAGGTTCTAGAGCTGGTCATGGAACCAGGATTTGAGGAAAACATCCGATCACGTCTGTGTTGTTTTAGTCACGGGCTGCTCTCCCTGGAGGGGCCCGAGCCCAGCTTTGCTGTGTTTTGCCTGGGTCAGCCCTGCCTGGGCGCCCAGAGCCCGGGATCGCAGCTCCCTCTCCCACGTTACCGCAGTCTCCCTTTCCCAGAAAAAGCTGTGTGGGAGAGCAAATAGCTGGGTTTGGGGCATCATGGTTTTCCTCTGTTTTGTGTTACTGGATCTGATGCACAGAAGACTGCCCAGAACCTCAAATAATTACAGTAAGACGACGCTGCTTCCTTCACGCGGCCACAGCAGACAGGCGGGAGCCCGGCCCGCTGCAAAGCGAGCGCTGAGACTGGGAGACGGGAAAAGGCAGGGACCCAGAATCAGGGATGTCTGACAGAACCGCAAGCACAGCGTGGCACTGGGCAGACACAGGGAAAGGGGCCCGCCCGGAAGGCCGGTGACTTGTTTTGTTTTAAAATCACTTAATAAAAAGCCCTCGAAGACATACGATTGAGTGGGGGGAAAGGCCAGTTTGAAGACCATTCCTGCAGTACTATTTTCGTCAGGAAGATGAGCCCGCCGGACCAGGACAGACTGGAAGGCCACAGCCGCCTGCTGACAGGGGCTGTCCCCAGGAGCAAGGGACACACCTACATTTCTGAAATACTATCCACAATAATGCACGTCATGCATTATTGGATAATGAAAACTATGAAAATACATAAAAATAAATTTAAGAAGGAAAAGCAATCATGTGAAAGTTGAACCCTGTCATTTCTTTGTCGGTCAAGACTGGCATTAGCACCTCAGTGAAGGGGCCGCTTCTTTCTTTGATCTTCATGACCGTGCCCCACCTGCCCCCCTCAGTTTTAAATTGGATGCGTAACACAGTTTCCAGTACCAGGTACCACACATCCACGATCTCGTAGATTGCTCTGAGCCAGAGGAGACTGAAGAGATGAATTGGTCCGACGTCGTTCTAGATGAAGAAAGAGCCCCTGCCTCCTGCTTTCCCAACTGCAGCGCGATGGTTATTTTTAGGTGTCACCTCAACTGGATTAAGGAACACCTAGAAGCCTGGTAAAGCGTTATTTTGGGGTGTGTCTGTAAGGGTGTTTCCAGAGGGGATTAGCATGTGAGTCTGAGTGGCCCGGGTGGGGAGCACCCACCATTAGTGCGGGCAGGCGCCACCCAACCTGCTGGGGGCCTGGAGAGAGTGAAACCAGGGAAAAGGCAAACGTGTTGATCTTTCTGCTGGAGCTGGGATACACTCTTCCTTCCCTGTCTTTGGACGACAACTCCAGGCTCCCTGGCCCTTGGACTTGAGAACTTACACCAGTGTCTTCCCCACCCGTGCCCCTCCTCCCCGCCCTCCGACCCCCACTGGGGTTCTCAGGCCTTTGGCCTTGGACTGAGAGTTGCGCCATTGCCATCGACTTCCCTAATTCTGAAGCCTTCGGACTTGGGCTGAGTCACACTAGGGGCAGCACTCCTGAGCATCCCAGGGTCTCCAGTTTGCAGACGGCGTATCATGGACTTCTCAGCCTCCATAATCGCATGAGCCAGCTCTCCTAGTAAATCTCCTCTCATATCTCTCTCTCTGTATATCCTATTGGTTCTGTCTCTCTGGAGAGCCTTGACGAATACACACAGCCTCCCTGCTTTTCAGCATTCGTTGCAGACACTCAATCCTAAAGTTATTGGGACAGGAATAATTCATGAGCTAAGCCAGGAGAGCCAGGGTCACCTAGATATTAGCCCAAGGCCAGAGCATCGGTGGGGCAGAGGTGGCAGGAGAAGGCTGGGGGTCAGAGACTGTTCTTTGGAAAGGGCCCACACAGTGCCCAGCAGGTGTGTGAATGTGTGCATAAGTGTGTGTATGTGTCATGTGTATTTATATGTGTGATTGTGTATCTATGGGCGTTTATATGTGTGCACACTGTATGTATGGCTATGCATGCATATTTTTGAATGTTTATCCATGTGTATTACTGAATATGTACAAGTCTATATGTGTACGAGTGTGAGTGTATGTGTGTGTGGAATGGGAGGATCATTCTTTCCTCATGCCAGAAGCAAAAGGAGGTTCTGCCCAGTGCTTGAAGACCCGAGGACTTCCAGGTACCTCACTGGGATGCAAGGGTGTGGCAGAGGATGGTCCTTACCTTGCCCTGGAGAGAACACACTTTCTCTAGCTTCTGGAAACTGACCCATTTTACTGCTGGTTACATCATCAAATTTCAATTAAGACATCAATTTTTCTGACCTTCTGAACATGATAGCATGGAGCCTGGGTAATTAATAGTCATTCTAGCTTGGCTCAGTGTACCCAGCTTCAGCAGTGGGAAGGACACAAGTTCTGGGAACCAAGGGTCTAGCTTCTCCTGACCTGCCCATTTGAATTCCCTTTAACAGATGAATGACATAGTTTATGACTCTAGTTGCCTTCTCTTTCAGCAGGTCTCAAAATGTATAACCCACGTCACATTATCAGTCATTGCAAGGTCCACATACCATCTCCAATTATCAAGGGGGCTCAGCTACAGAAAGAACCACATCCCAGATCCTACAGAAAGTTAATTCTGTATAGTCTTGGGTCTACTGGGTGCCACTCCTACAGATGAGGGTGTCATGCCTCAGTGGAGTGCCTTTTAAGATATGCAATCTCTCTCAGCATCCTCAAGATAGACATTTGAGTAGAACACATATCTTTCGGGGTAAGACATAAGCAATGTAATTATATAGACTCTAAATACTTCAGGCACGGACACAGTAAGAAAGAATGATTTATTGCCCTTGTTTGACAGAGCAAAGGCTGTCTATGCGAACTCATCCTAAAATTAGAATAAATAACATAATGCAAATATATATAAAAGAAACCTGCAGAGAAGTAAGCAGCATAGAAAAACAAAGACTGTGTAACAAATTAGATGTGTGGCCAGGCAGGGGAGGGGTGGAGATACAGGGGACTTCAAAAATTCAAATCAGATGGTTGTGTTTTGGGTTGGGTTTTGTTTTGTTTTACCCCTCATATATCTTGGGAGCATAGAACATATAGGTCATTGACACTTCAAGAATATAATCTCGAGGAGTGGACCATATTCATTTGCCAGTATTAATAGTCAGCAATAGTTTAGGAGGTTGGAAGTATATAATACAATGTAGAGAGAGCCTAGAAGAGTGCCAACGTGGAAAATGAACTCTCAGAGAAGAATTACCTGGAAAACAAGATGGACAAGGAAGATGAAAAGAATATGGCACATTGCAGAGTTTCCACTTGGCATCATCCTACCCAAGGTATACTCTTGGTGTCTGTTGGAAGAAATACAATGTGCTATAGAACCTTTTCTTCATCTCTCCCTATTCTCTTAAGCTCTTAGCATCTATTCCTCCAACTTATCATGAGATTTCTTTACTGATTCTTTTTATTTCTGGCCCTGTTATATCCAATCATTTCCTTGAAACATGGTTGTTTTAATAGTATTTTAGTAATAATTTTCCTTCTTGCTAATCCTGAGTGTGCAAACATTCCTTAGAATGCTAATTATTCAATACTTGAACTGGAAAGTGTGCTGGACACACGGTGATTGATTGCTTACTGCCTTGCCCAAAGCAATCCCTCTAAACCCACCTTGAGACTGCAGCTGGCTCTGGAGCGGACTGTGTCTTATGCATCTTGGGATCCCTGGTGCTTCTCATATAACGGGCATGCAAAACTGTGAACTGTTGGAAGACAGTTCAAGACACGCACCATCACTCACATACAGCCACTCTGCCCATGCGCAGCCAATCTAGCGGTCCCCAACTACCGTGAGTAGTGATGGAAGCTTCCTGGCAAAACAACAAAGCCAATGCCTCTGTCGAACCACTCCATTTTCCGTTGTCCTAAGGGTAGGTGGCGTTCCTGTCCTCTTGCTGCTCTGCTGTTCACTCGCTCACCTTCCCCTGCTCCTTGATCCGTACATTTCGCCTTAGGACTTTTTTCAATCACAGGAGAAATTACCATGGAGTGCAGGACATCTCTATAGCAAATATTCTCCACAAAACTACTGAAAATTGACAGTTTTTTAGTGCTTATATGCCTGCCACCATGTGAGTTAGTTGTTTTGTATGCATGATTTTATTTAATGCTTTCAAAAGCCCAAGAGGATGTTATATTCCTTATTTGAGATCTTGGAAAACTGAGTCTCAGAGACAGACAGTAAGCAGTCACTCCAGATTACCTAACTAGTGATCAGCAGAGTTGGTCTCTTAGCTGCTTGATGCCAAGGTCCTTGCTCCACTATCTCCCAGGAGAATTTTTTTGCCTTAGGGAATGATGAAAATTATCTAATGTACTATTAGATAATTTTGTTCTGTTTTTCTATCCATCTCTATTATGAAAGAAAAAAGCATTTTTCATTATATGTTTTTACTTTTGTAAAAATAGTATCTGTTCACTGAAAACAATTTAGAAAATACAGAGAAGCAAAAAGAAGAGAAAACCCATTTGCAATCCCACCACTCAGATACAACATGTCTAAATTTTGGTATGGATCTCTTTTTTTTGAAGAATTTTGTTTTCCCGAGAGGTTCTTGCTCTGTTTTGTCCAGGCTAGAGTGCCATGGTGTCAGCCTAGCTCATAGCAACCTCAAACTCCTGCGCTTAAGCAATTCTCCCTCCCAGCCTAGGAGCTGGGACTAGACGTACATGCCACCACACTCGGCTAATTTTTTCTATTATATTTTTAGTAGAGATGGGGTCTTGCTCTTGCTCAGGCTGGTCTTGAACTCCTGAGCTCAAGTGACCCTCCTGCTTAGGCTTCCCAGAGTGCTAGGATTAGAGGCGTGAGCCTCCGCACCCAGCCTGAAGATAATTTTTATTGCAGCATTTTTTATGAGTTCATACTGTACAAACAATTAAAATTGGAAGCACAGTTCTGTGCCCCTTGTCTTAGTCTATTCAGGCTGCTATAACAAAATACCATAAATTGTGTGGCTTATAAACAATAGGTATTTATTTCTTACAGTTCTGAAGGTTGCGAAGTCCAAGATCAAGGTGCAAGCAGATTCAGTGTTTGGTGAGGGCCCAAGTTTTGGTACACAGATGGCTGTGTCCTCACATGGTAGAAGAGGTAGCTAGCTCTCTGGGGTCTCTTTTATAAGGGCACTAATCACATTCAGGAGGGCTCGGGTGACTTAATCATTTTCCCAAGACCCCATCTCCTCATCCCACTGCTTTGGGAATTAGGATTTCAACACATAAATTTTGGAGAGACACAAACATTTAGATCATGGCACCAAAAAGTGCTTCTATAGAAATCAATTGTGTAAATGCACCATACTTTAACCAGTACCATATGGTTAGGCATAAAGTTTTGTTTCCATGTGTGTGTATGTTAACCATATTGGGATGAACATTTCTGTAACTGTCTCTCTACATTCTAATATTTTTTGAAAGGGAAGAAATGTTATTTGCTCATTTTATGAGTGTTAAACAACTATTCAACCCAAAGTATTTAGCTAAAAAGAAATGAACAAAAAAACTTTGCTCTAAATCAAGGGTCAACAGACTTTTCTTGTAAAGGGGCAGGTAGTAAGTAAATATTTTAGGCTTTTCGGGCCATGTGGTCTTTGTCGAGACTACTAGTTTTGCCATCATAGCATGAAAGCAGCCATAGATAATACATAAATGAATCAGCGTGGCTGTGTTCCGACAAAATTGTATTCATAGACACTGAAATTTGAATTTCATGTAATTTTCGTGTGTCACAAAACAGTACTCTTCTTTTCACTTTTTTTCCCAACTTTTAAAAATGGTAAAACTACCTTTAGCCTATGTGTCCTATAAAATCAGGTGACTGGCTGTAGTTTGCCAACCCTGCTCCGAATCTTCCATTCATGCTTAGAGATGTAATTCTATGCCTGTTTCTAGCCACAGACAAGTTACAGAATTAGTGAGAATTCTTTTTCCAGCCCTTCCTTCTCCTGCATTTACACACACAAAGTCCTTGCCTGGTGGGCTGGCCACCTTCTTCCAGAGTTCCACAGGTTCAAAAATTACTTCCGTTTTCCTTAATTCTATTTCCTGGAGCATCTGATTTTCTGACAAGTAATTCAGATTAAGGAGTCCTTGGTGGGGATCGCCCCCTCTCTGGGAATTTCAGTTTAAAAGATCGGGCACCTACAGAGTGATTTAAAGGACAGTGGAGACTCAGAAGGGAGAGGGGGAGAAGGCGAGGGGTGGGGAACCCGCAGCCTTGGGGCCGCACGTGGCCTTCTGGATCCTTGAGTGTGGCCTTTTGACTGAGTCCAAATTTTACAGAACAAATCCTTTTAATAAAGAGGCAGAACCAATGTGGTACAAGAAAAATTAAAAATTCAAATCAGAGGCTATTAACTGCCAAGAAAGTGGTAAAGAAAATAAAAGGCTAAGCTGTGATAGAGACTATTATAACTGCTCAGTGTTATCAAACCTAGGCATTGAGGACATTTATCTGCGTAGTAGTAGACACAGGACCGTAACGTTTGTCTTTTATGGGTAATGGCTTCACGACATCCTCAGGGTCTCAAGCCTTTTATCTAGTCAAAGTCACTACTTCATGGTTTTACTTGTGCATAAATGATTTAAAAAATTTTATTTAGCAACCCAAGCTTGGAGGCAGTTCTTGAGCTGTTTATTAAATTTCTAGAGATTTGCAAAGCTCCAAACAAAATGCACTCATGAGTCCTTTAGCAAGTGACTGAACTTGGAATTTTCACCACTGACTCTAAGGTAACTACCAGAAGGGAAGGGAAACAGGGCAACATGGGTTTGATGTGAAGGCATTTCCTGCAAAGGTCTCCTCTCACCAAGGAGGCAAAGAAAGGTAAGTTACCCAGACTGAAGTTGTAAGGGTCTTTTTTCCTGAAACACACATTCTAAACCCCAGGGCAGTAAAACCCTCCTCTGAGGTGTCACAGAAATAAGGACTTGGGAAACAAAATACAAGATTAGCCCTAGAAGCTGCCAGCCAGCAGATTTTTCCTTATGGTATACTTTGCTTGCTATCCAACCAGCCCTGGCCAGAGGCTTCAAAAGCGGGAACTCAGGGGCTGCTGGGGGAGGGGTCTGCCCAGGAAATGCCAGGAGAAGCCCCAGGGCTAGGAGAGGTAGCTTAAAGGTCAACATTTGTGCATCAGGCTGCTCTTCAAAGCAAGTGGTGAAAAATACACCTTACCTCTGTATTCTAAAAATTGCCACCCAGATATCCTTTTTTCTAATCACCCAATTTTCATTCAAAGCCAAGCACTAATAGGTCATTAAAGTAATATGCATATTACTAACCCAGGCTATGGGCAACTGCTCCTTGCTGCAAACCCTTGACTTTGCCTCCCCGCATCTGATCATGGTTCCACTTCAACTGGCTTCCTGCCTTTGGCAATGGCCAGGGTTTGAGGGTTCAGAGAAAGGCAAATTGCCTAGCTAATTAAAATTTGTACTTTTAAAAACATTTTTCTCTCTTACTGTCAGGCAAAGTTAAATGGGTACAACTTTCTTTGGAAAAGGCCAAAAATAAATTCTGGACTTAGACATTGTAGATGAAATTGTTGCCTTAAATTCTCAATTGTAGAAAAATAAAGGCTTATCATGGAAATTGTTATTTAGCTGTAACTGTGGGGGTGTAGGTATGATGCCATTATTAACGTCCTTTACAAATGGGATGTGTCAGGAGCTCCGAAGGAAGAACCAGAGTTTGGTGGCCAAATGCCAGTGCGTGTTAAGTATCCACAGTGAACTCTTCTCCCTTTGCTAATTGTAATTCTACATCCGTTTCTATCCTTTCTCACCTTGGTTATAGCACTCTGCAAGAAGAGTCCAATGGATTTCTGAAATCAAATGCAAGGGAGTATTCCGGATTCCTGTTGATAATAGATTATGTCCCAATTACTGACGCTCTTCTGAAATATGTTACTGAATGAAGCAAAAAATTGAGCCTCTGATCTCACCATATCTTACTTTACTATCTATCCACTGTAATAACTCTGTGTCTGTGTTCCAGTAATGGATTTCCTTTGGCAATTCAAAGGAGAGCTTTAGGTAAGAAAGAGGAAAAATACAAACCAAACTATTTTCTTGTTTATACCCTTTTTGGAGAAAGAGTGCTGTGATTTAAAAAATGAGAACAATAGCAATGTCACCTTGAATTTATGAAGTGCAGGAGTTTTCAGATTTGTGATTTCAAGTCTTCTGGCAACTCTTTTTGAGTGGGAATAGACGGGAGCCTGTGTGGGAGAAGACCAGGTTGGCTGTAGGGAGCTGAAATACTAGCCGAGACTCCTGGGTCCCTGTACAAACCCCCTTCAGGGGCACGCTGGGAGGCCAGACTAGAGGCCCAAGAGAATCAAGTGCAGAGAAGTGAGATGATCTCAAAGGCATTTGTTTTCAGCATTTAACAAAGAGAATTTTACCTGGGAGGTTGTTATTATTCAGAACCTGACTACTAAGATTGAAGTTAAAAAAGCAAGAGTGACTAAGGAAGCTTGCGCCTGCATTAGAAAGGCAATGAGATGCAGAGACAGCAGCCAGACTGATTCCTACCCCACACCCTGGCGACCCATCTCATTAGTTCTCGGTTACAGGAAGGGAACAGGTGAAGATCTGGCTCTCGGGCAACTTTCTGTGTTTAAGATTACAGATTATCATGTTGATTTCTGGTTGTTGTTTTTTTTTTAATTTTCTTTTTTTTTTTTTTGTCTTCTCTATAGCAAAGCTATTTTTCTCCACTCTCTTTTTTAATCCTTTCATTGTCAAAGAAGACACGAAAGAGAGTTGAAGGAAATTTAAAATAGGGAATTTTTCACCGAGGAGAGAGTAGATAGCATAAAATGGCTTCTTGCTTTCTTCCAATTCCATATTAATATTAGCAGCAAAAGCTAAGGGGGGCAGCCATCTGCCCATTTTCAGAGTCATCTTTGTTCCCAGGCCTCTGTCTCTTCCCACACTGTCCTCCAAAACTGCCCCCAGTTTCAGCGGCACACCCGCTTTGGGGAGCTCAGACACCACTCAGAGCTTCCAGCGGCCCTGAGTGCTAGGTCTTTAGAATTAGAACCATCCTGGGGATTATCTGGTCTTGGAATTTCTTTACCCCTTTCATTAATAATTCAGATCAAACATTTATAGAACACTTACTATGCACCAAGGAATGTTTTAAGTAGTTTACACATATTAGCTCATTTGTTCCTCATACAGTGCTATCAAGTAGGCACTGCTATACCCATTTTATAGATGAGGAAGCGGGCACACAGAGGTTCAGTAATTGTCCAGGATGGCCCTCTGCAAGGCGGCAGAGCTGCCTTTCCTCTTCCCACATCCCACATTCCAGCCAAACTCGCTGTAGAAGCCCTCACTTTCATGTCTGATGTCTCTGCTCACCCCTGTCCCCTTGCCTGCAAAGCCTCCCCACCTGGCATTTCCCCCACGCTCTGTATTGTCCAAATCCCATTTAGTCCGTGAGGTCCAGGGCGGGTGCCATCTCCTCCAGACAGCCCTTCCTAATTGCCTTCAGCTGGAGTCAATCTCCTTCTGAAACAGCAAAGTACTTCAATTGTACCAAGGTGTCATTTCCGGCCACCTTCTGCCCTGTATTCTAGTTAAGCATGCACATATTTTCTCTTTATAAACATAAGGTAAGCTCTCCACGGTAGGCTGCATGTCTGATTATCTCCCAGCTCCCACATCACCTAGCTCATTCCTCAGCACGCATTAGGCAAAATCTGTTGCTGTATTTATCACACGGCAGGAAAGACACATGAATGAATACACACACTATAGGTAATGGCACTTTATGTACGGATGCCCTCTTTTACACATTGCAATCAGGCTCTTATAAAAATGCATGTTTATAAAGTGAATATTTACATATATTAATCAAACACTATGCAGTTTTTCCTGAGGGAGGAGGCATCTGTGTATTGTATAAGCTTGCAGCAACAGAGCAGCAAATCCGAGGACGCTATGTACACACGCAGGGCTCTGTCTGTCTCAGATGAGCCAGGCATCCTATAGCTTCTCTGCATTCTCTTGTGTGAAAGAAAGCATTTTTGTTGGCCTCTACACTATTATTGCCCTTTCTGGGCCCATGAACTTTTGAACCAGGCAGTGGGGCTCTGCTCAGGGTAACTCTCTCACCCACCAATGCGCCCACATGGTGAGTGGTATTCACAGGCCACAGAAGTGTCATTCTTAACTGTGAACCTTGAGGCTCAGCTACTGCTCAGGCCACCACCCTCAGGATGCCAAACAATTCCACCCATGCATAAAGCAGGGCGTTCAAAGTCATTACTGATGACACTTGGGACCTTCAGCCACGTGGGTAACTTATGAAGCAGCATACTTCTAATTTCCATGTAGGCAACAGGAGAAACACGCAGAGAGAAGAATGCACACAAAATATCTTGATCTGATAATTTGCAGGATCTTACATAGTAAGTATCAGCTTATAATAGAGTTTAAATCACCTCCCAAACTCAAATGTAATCTGTTTACAAATATTCCCTGAGTCAATAAAGGAGGGTTCTTGATTTTGGCTATGCATCAGATTCCCCGTGAAATTTCAGACAGATGGATAGATACACAAACACACACACATACACACATAACACACCAGGCTCTCCCCCTGGAAATTCCACGATTCCAAAAAGCTGCATAGTTCATTCTGATGTGAAGTCTGGGCTGAGAATTACTGTGGCCAAATAAGACACAAAAATAATAGGCGACTCTCAGTCCCAGGCCTTGTCTCAGGCTGTTGCTGCTTTTTAATCAAAAGGGCTACAGAGGAACATCAGTGGGAACATTAGTTCTGCAAGTGACAAGACTTCTAATATTTCACAGCTACAGAAAGCAGCGGGTGGCCATGGTTTCAACAGCAGTAAAAGTAAAACATTTTTCTACAAGCACAAACCAAAATATATAAAACCCTGCATACTCTGAAAAAAGAGGAAATATAAATTCAAGATTGTAGAACTTATATTCCATTTACATTGGAATACCACTAATTAATTATTGGAAATATTTTAGTATTACAAAGAAACCAGAATGGAGAAGAGCCATTATTGCCTGAAATGCTAAGGAAGGGAAATAGTTGCTTATTGAGAAAATTGAATGAACCATAGTCAATAACCATATGGAAAAGCTAGCACTTTCTATTTTATAGCATATAATTGCATTTACTATATTATCTTTGAGTCACCTTTATTAATTGCCTTTTCCATGAAACAAAAGGGCTTCCTCTTGCCATCTTGGATCTGGCAGATTCAGCTGGATTTGATGCTGTCAGGGTTCACCCTACGTTCTCCTCTCTAAATAGTCATTTTCTTTCTGACACTTCACTCCAGAGATGAGCCTCCGCACTGCTAAAGATCCTTTCATATCCCTGACTACCCTGGAAGCAGGTTTTGTTCTCTACCTTTTTAATATAATAAATTTTACCAGTCCCATATTCTGTGATTCCACAGTGTCTTATATCCTAGTTTCTGTTAAGGTAAAGTTAAAGTGTTTGGTAAAATAATCTGGGAAGATTGGATCTAATAACAATATACATTATATTTCCAGGGCACAAATTTGAATTCGAAGACTAATGCCTTAGCCTAAAAGTGATACTGTAAAATGTAGAATTCCAGGCACTCAGAGTAAGGGGATTGCTGTAGCTTTGGCAAGATGGGTCTTTCAGAAACGCTCAAATCACGTTTTATAAGCATCTACCTCATCTGCCTATTCAAGAAGCTTGGTTCCTCGGTCCATGTGGACTCCTAGTACAAAGAGGGACGAGAAATACAAGCTCCTTCTTTTGGTTTCTATCACAGTTCAGGCCTCTCTACCCCTTCTGGTGAGGCTGGATCATCCAGAGTTAACCCAACAGTTAACTCCAGAATTCAGTTCTTTATTTTGCTTCCGTATAGGTTCTGGTAGTTTTCCTGACAGCACCATCTCCAAAGAAAGGAATAAAAATTCAAAGCAGTCAATTTTGCGTTTGCCTAACAGCTCTGACCAAAGCCCTGCCACCTGCAAAGAGCAGGGATCCTTCCTGCTACGTTTCCCATTTCCAGGTGTAGTGGGGAGTTGGATTCCTGGGGTGGAAGAGGGTTAAAACATGTACTTATTTCTTGTTCTCAGTAAATTTCTGAAAGAGGCATAAGAAATGCCCTGAGTTCATCTGGGCTCCGTCGATAATTCATGCTGGTATTCCCATTTCGCACACCGCGCTCTGCTGTTCCCCAAAGTACACCTGTATGTGCCAAGCCACGTGGCCCTATCTTTGGTATAGAAAGTATGAGGATTCTATTCTTGGGGAGGAGGAATGAAAATTGTGTAGGGGGGGGCTTCATAAATATATAATAAACATATTTCAAATTGTCATCTTCAATTTCTTCCTTAAAACATCAAACAAGTCTTCTGGTGTCCAAAGATGGGAGTCAGGGTTTACCTAGATTTTCTCTGTGGGAATGAAGCCCATGAGCTCTAGCAGGGCATACAGAATCAAAACAACTGGATTTGTCATCAGAAAGCACGAGTTCACCAGCCTGGCATGCTCACATGCTCGCTGCGGTCTCACAAGGCTGAGGGCAGAGGATCTGAAACAAGATCTTTCGGGGGCACAAGAGTATATGTGCAGCAGCCAACTGTCTGCTGGTACTGACACAACCCTACAAACAAATGGCCACTCCTTTGCCAGTTGTCACAGCACAATTTAGGAAGCTAGCAAGGAGGGAGATGTTTATTTAAAAAGCTAGGGGAGGGGAGCTAAAAAATTCTAGATGTATTTTGAAATTTGAATGTATTTGTCCTTTCTTTCACTTATTCACATTCTTCAGGAAAAGGCGAATGCTAAACTCTTTTGCTAGGGTAGAGGCTGCACCACAAACACCTCTTTGTCAGAAGGGGACATCTGGAGCTGTTGGCTGGCAGCTCGGGAGAGTCCCTTCCCTGCTGTCCTCTCCTCTTCCCCTCCCTGTGCGAGTGGAGGTGGCGTGACCAGTCACTCACACCAGGGTGAGGGCAGGGCGATGAGATGCAACTCATCAGGATGCCGTGAAAAATAAGAAGGTGGCTTAAGTAAAAACTACAAAAGACTGTGTGTACTAAACTGAGTGACAGAAGTGCATCGCGCACCTACCGTCTCTGCCTCCATCCCTGGCTCCCACGTCTGAACTGACTCAGACAGGGAAGCCTTTAAAAAAAGTCAGGTGCTGCAATGAGGAATGCACAGATTTTGTTTTTCTCTGCACCTCATGTATTTTTAACAAAGGACATACATTTTTTAAAAAGTCATTTGCGAGATATTTTGTTAATTTTAAATGAACAGGCCAGACTCGGTGGCTCAAGCTTGTAATCCTAGCACTCTGGGAGGCTGAGGCAGGAGGATCACTTGAGCTCAGGAGTTCAAGACCAGCCTGAGCAAGCATGAGGCCCCGTCTCTACTATAAATAGAAAGAAATTAGCCAAAAAACTAAAAATAGAAAAATTACCCGGGCATGGTGGTGCATGCCTGTAGTCTCAGCAACTCGGGAGGCTGAGGCAGGAGGATCACTTGAGCCCAGGAGTTTGAGGTTGCTGTGAGCTAGGCTAATGCCACGGCACTCTAGCCCAGGCAACAGAGCAAGACTCTGACTCAAAAAAAAAAAAAAAAAAAAAACCAAAAAACTAAATGAACAACATTTAAGAAATAGAAATTATGGCTTCCTGGGAACAATGTACACTGTTCAGGCGATGGGTTCACTGAAAGCCGAGACCTTATCACTATATAATGTATTCATGTAACAAAACTGCACTTGTATCCCCTAAATATATTGAAATAAAAAACAAAAAGAAGTTACTCATTGAATCAGTGAACATTGAAAATGTTGTCTTAAAAACTAGTAAACTAGTCACACAATAAAATCTTCTCCAACAAAAAAATGAAATTGTGGCTTCTATAACAGTCATAACTTTTCTTTGATATGTATACATGGATTAAAATTTTAACCCCATTTGCTGTAATCTAAAGAAATGTGTCAAGACTCTAAGGCTGAATTACAATTACTATGGAAACCAAAAAAATGTAACCACCATAATGTAGGGGCCTCTAGGTTCTCAATAATTACATTGTTTGAAGAAAAAATATTAAATTTTAATAAATAAGAACATTGAAATAATTTTACATGAAATTTCTTAAAATGTGTTCGATCATCATCTGATGTGTTCCTTGAGGCTCTTTGAGTAATCTTCCCAGCAATTGCTGGCAGGTTTTTGAGAGATGAGTTAGAATATTTAATGAGCACCTATTACGTATATAAAACTAATTGTACAAAGCTCCAGGGGATGGAAGGGATAACACATCAAATACATCGTCCGTACACAAAAGAAATTTCAATCTAGTTAGTTTTTAAAAAATCACACGCAATAACCCAAATGCCTTTGTTAAGCTATAGTTTAACAACAAAAGGCATTTTAATCATATTTTGGTTGAGGGGCCCTAAACCAAGAACAGATAGGGCCAATCAAAGGTGTTTTAAATTCTCAATGGCACTGAATATTAAGCCAAACTTTTTTGTAAATAACAATTTCTTCTTTAATCATAAAGGTAGTGAATGCTAATTGTTGAACATTTGAAAATATGAAAATTTCAAAGGAGAAAATTAAAATCAGATGTAATGCTAATACCCATGCTAACTTTTTGGTATATTTTCATTTAGTCATTTTTCTCCTATGGAGACACGGGTACAGGCAGTTTCACTTTACATACTAGTGTGAGACTGCAAAAATGAACAGGAAAGCTGGAACCATGCAAAGCGATCTTAACAACCAATGGGGAAAATCCAGTTGTTCTGCAGCCTTTAAAATTTTTTGTCAAAACATTAAAAACTCTCTTACTGTTGATTATAAATACATAGGGAAATAAAATTAATATTTAGTACTCTATAATTTAAAATATGTAAACACTGAGAATTTAAGTGTTTTATTTTTTTGTAAAACACCTACCAAAAATACTTTGAACAATGCTTGTCTGTCTTTCTGTATAACTGTAGAACTTATGACGTGGAGCAAGCATCTTTTATGTCTTGGCAAACTGTCAAACTCCTTTCTAAGTCTGGATCTGCTTCCAGCACTTTATCCTTTGCACTTTCAATGATGTGAGCGATCTCTGAGAGTTCTTCGAATGTAAAATTTTTGGCCAGCATCATTTCCTCTGCACCATTTTCATCCTTTCTGTCACAACCACTTTCCTCACCTGTCAATTTCACCTTCACTAAGTTCCTTGAGGTCCATACCTAAAGTCTTTCAAAGGACAGCAGCATCAACACTCCCGGTGAGCTAGTTCTTCTATAACTTTGTTTACATCTGATTCAAATTTCATTTCCACCATCACCACTTTTCATTTCTTTGCTGTACTTTCATCACTGTTGACCAATTTCCTCTTTCAATTATCCATTATAAAAAATGCTGCGTGGGCTTATCACTGAGAGACAAGGAGGCAACACGACCACACACTTTGCTGTCTGTGCACTAACTGAGTAACAGATGTGCACTGACCAATTGCAGGCTGACTTGGAAAGCGGAGCTGTGACTGGTCACTGATTGTGATGTGCATGTCATTCACATAGTGATTTGTGGACTGAATTGCTGGCAGTGAAGTTTTACTTAATGCAATTACTCAGTTAATATGCTGAGATAATTGAAATTTGAACTGTGGGGTTGGGAGACAGGTGTTATTCAATTAACGTGTGGTAACTAAAATACATGCATAGTGAGCCCATGCGAAACATGGACATACTTAAAAATATTTTTTTATAAAATTGAGATCATGAATATGTAATTTTGTACCTTGCCCTTTTAACTTAGCATCATAAGATTTTATTCCTCTCATTAACTAGTTTCCGATAATGTAGCATAATTTATGTGATTGAGAAAAAGCCAGGGGGATGGTAAAATGAGAGCTATGCATTGGCAAAGAGTGAGCCTCTTCCTACGGACAAGAAATAGAAGGAAAGCCCAGAGATTGGCCAGTGCATGTTGTTATGTTGGGAAGAAGAAGAAAATTAATTTGGCTGGAACGTAAGATCTATGTTAGAATTAAAATGATAATAATGTCAAAAAGCCCATTTTCCCATGCTTTAGTAATAATAATAGTAATACTAATATTTATTGAGTGCTTACTACACTCCAGGTACTTTCGGACATTATCTTAATCTTCACACTGACCTTGTTTGCTATTATCTCCATCTCACAGATAAGGACCCTGGGGTTCGGAGGTTAGTGAGGCTGCCCAGGTGACACAGCTGTTACAGGAGAGCCTGGAATGAAACCCAGGTCTCCGTGGTCTTGCCCTTGACTGCCCCACAACACTGCCTGACAAAAACACTTTTCAATCTACAAGGTCCTTTCGCAAATACCGATACATGAGAAAGTAGGGCAAGTTGTGTCAGGCTGCCGGGGTATGTGGGGCTGAAATCTAGCCCATGCTCTTGGCCAAACCTGAGCTAGTAGGCTGTCTACTTCCAGAAGGCCACCTCTTCCTGGGACTAGCCTTGGACCTGATCAACATGATTGATTTCCACCACAGCTCAGAAGTGACAAAGCAGTTACCATTACTTCAATTTTATACTAAACAAAGCAAAATAAAAACAAACAAAAAACTCCACAGCAGCTCGCCTTGGGTAAGCGATTTATCTAAGGTGAGAAATGGATTGGGAGATAAAGATGTAGTTGAAGAAGGTATTACGATTCAGGCTGAGTGGGTTTCGTTTGAGAAAAAAGGCAACGGGAGAGTGTGAGATACTTATAAACTGGGCTACATATCAACTTCCAGAGAGTAAAATAAGTCACGGCTGTCTACCTGGAATAGACTGCCCAGACCAGCTTGATGCTTTCTACTGTGTTAAAAATTTCTCCCAAATTTCGGTCACTGCCTGCATTTGGATCAGACCCTTGGAGACACCTCCATTTCCCTTGAGGGGTAAATATATAACCATCAGGATTTTAAAAGAGTGAGTCTGAAAGCAAATATCGCTTCATCTCACTGCCTTTTGTCATTGAACTTTATAGACTTGTTTTAATTACAGGGTTATAATTACTGTTGTTACTATCCTGAGAGTATCTAGGCCTTGGATTTGTCTGGGTTCTTCTCAGCCACATCGTGTACACTCTTACCTTTCAGAGAAATACTGCCTAAACCAGATCCTTCAGATATAAGGGACCCATGGGGTTTTACCTTTCCTTGGTAAATTTAGCATTTCTTCTTGGATTTACAAGTTTTACAAGAATCCTTAAAGAAAAATGACTGGAAATAAACCAACTCATCCTGCCTCCAAAAACAGTCAAATGATATTGGTAGGTATTTAAAAACGAAGCCAAATCAAAAAACTCTAGAGCTGGCCCTGAGAAATACAACTTGAAAAATAGGCTTCTGGCCAAATGTTTGGAAAACTTTTTACCCTATATCACTTCTTTGGAGAGTCACAATATTCCCTGAGAGTCTTTCCTTGTAGGTAAGAAATGTTTTTAATTCTTACAAACCTATTGTTTTCCATATTTTTAGCTAAGGTGAAAAATTCAACATTTATAAAACTTTTTTTTTCCTCATTTTACCTTTACCTTTATCATTTATTAATATCTTGAACTAGTGCTCTCTGGGACATGTTTTGAGAAGTGCTGGACCATGGCCATGACAAAATTGGGTATGAACAGCTAACTCTCTATTTGAACTCATAGCTATTTCCTGAGCCAGGAACAGAGAGGCAGTGACAGGAAATGAACCAGGAATGGTCAACCTCCCTTGCTGAGGCTGGTAGCAGCATTTTTCAAACCTTAGTGGTGAGTATTCTGTGTGTGTGAAATGAGGAATGTGAGACCAAGCAGATGGAGCACTGTTTTCCCTCACCCTTCTTTGACCCAAGCAGCTGCTTTAATCTGCCTTGGATACTGAGGTCTCATTTAAGGTTTCATTAGAAAAATTAAAAAAAAAATTCCATTGGCAAAAAACCCCAAATTAACAAATAAATAAACCCAACCCAAACCAAAAAAACCAGGAAGCAGTGTTTTAAAACCGGTACCTGGAGCAAAAATCTAGAAGTGATAAATACTCTCTATGACTTTCAATAGTCACTTACCCTCTCTGACTTGGTTTTCCCATCTGTAAAATGGGATTGATAACATCGTAAGGATTATAATTCACGGTAGCATGTGAGCTGGTAAAGGAGGAGGGGAAGCCAAGTGAACAAGTGCCAGTTTTGGCTCTCCGTCTTCTGGATCTTCTTCCCATGTTGGGCGCATCGTCAGCTGTGTGGTGGGGGGTCAACTGTGTGCGCCTACTGGGGATTTGATATCAGAGTAAGTGACACGAGGGAGCCTGGACAATTAAGCCTCATTGTGGTCATGGTGACGCCCACTGCTCAGTGGCAATGGCACCAGCCATAGCACGTAGTCCCAAGATACGGCAGCGCCTGAGCCAATCTGTTTATGTGGTGTGAGACTTTGCGAGTTTCCTTGTTCCCTGTGTGGGTTTTGAGTCTGATTCTCTGACCTTCCCATGGAATCTCTGCACTTCTCTATGATCTTTGATTTAATTCTTTATATCTTAAATTAGCCAGAACCCTTTCACCTGAGAGCAGTGACAGCCATAAACAGTGGCATATCAGGGTGTGAGACTGGGGGCAGCCTGATGTAGGCGTAGTTTTAAGAGATCTTGAGAGTTCAAGCTGATCACCAAAATTTGTCTTAAAAGGAATGGGGGATCTATGATCCCTATTTGGGTCCTACTCCCACAGACCCTAGAAGATATTTCAGCAGGGGCGAGTTTTCCTGCTCCGTGTATTTATAATTTATAATATTTGTTACAAGTAGAGACCTATAGAACACCTTAACTTCTCCCATGCTAGTTTCGTTAGAATCTAATAAAAATTTGTCCTCTGAAATGACCAAAACCAAATTAGAAGAGAGCATATGAAATAGCAGAGTAATACAGACTATAGTAATGCCAGAGAACATAATAAAAAAGAAAGAAAATACGGATGAAAAATAGTCCTCTAGAATCCTAACCCAAACAGCCCTTGCCTCTCCGGGACTGGGGAGTTCATTTCCATCTTGCCGTAACCCTGAGCCTTGCCTCGTTCCGTTGAATTACAGAGGAGGAATACGAAGGCCATTGCAGCCAACATCAGTAGGAAAGACCCTCGAGGTTACTTTCAGGGATAGGGTCAGGTGTGAATCTGGTGTCATCTGCACAGTGCCCCCTAGGAATTCGGAGATGTCACTGCTCCTTCATCTGTATTTTCAGACGCATCACCTCAATCTTCTATTAAAATTTGGCCGCAGATGAAACCAATCTGTAAATTTTCATGTCAGCTTATGCATGTACCTCAGAGAGCTACATGGCCTGTGATATCTGTATAAAGAATATGGAAAACAGGCAGGCAATGGCATCACCATATCAACATGGGACCATAGAGTAATGGTTGAGTCTTCCTAAAGAGCCGTTTCTGCAATAATTCAGTGCCCCACAGAGTTGAAATCCTCTGACCTTACAGAGATGGCATATCCCTTGCTGGTGGGCCAGACACTGGCACCTGCAGCTTTAGGAGCCAACATTCAAGATGAAACCAAAACAAGATTATGGTTTGGCTGCCACATTGCTCTGATGCCTTCTAATGTTGGACATCACCAGCCATCACCAACAACTTGGTTATTAATGCCAGAAACAAGATCTCAAACACTGTTGAAAAATATTTACATTTTCAAACATTAGGTGTACTGTACTCATCATTAAGGGTGGCTTTACAGTTATTTCCTCAATGAGACAGACATATATACACCTGTTACAGCTTGGAAGGATGATGGAGTTATTGTGACAACAATAACAGTAATAATACTAGCAAGAGTCAGAGCTTATTGAGCATTC
Organism: Indri indri; assembly: GCA_004363605.1. Classification (NCBI taxonomy): domain Eukaryota; kingdom Metazoa; phylum Chordata; class Mammalia; order Primates; family Indriidae; genus Indri; species Indri indri. The sequence continues at coordinate 154,943 of RJWJ010000539.1, forward strand.
ATTTTGTGTCAGGTATGATGTTTTCCATAGATCTGTGACCCTTAATCCTTACGACAAACAAGACAGGTATTCCTTCATTATAGGTGAGGAAAATGACTCAGGTGTTATTAGATCTAAGGCCACATAGTCAGTAAATGTGAAGTCTGGATTTGAACTTAGGTCCAGCTGCCTCTCAAGTCTTTGCCTTTAATCCCTTTTCAGTCCTGCTTCAGAAACAGAGAACTTATTTTGCAACTTTAGCTAGGTGGATTCCAGAACTGGGTGATCTGCTTAGTCTGAGAGTTCTTGGGTAAAAGCTCAGTGGCCTAATCACAATTTCGGGTTGTAAGATTACATAAAAAAGGAGAAAGCGGTCCTTATCCCCTCCCCCGGAACAAACTTGTGTTGTATGGGCATGTTTGTGAGGGTGAAAGGCGGTTTACTGGAGGCCCTGGATGGCTTTGCTGGAGAAGCAGAGGGGGCTTTCTGGGGTAAAGGTAACATGCTAATGTCACAACAGCAGCCACAGGAACAGGGTGCTGGTAGAAAGGAAGAACTGCATCTCGCCAGGTTGTTATAGAGAAAAACACTCCAACTGTAATGGAGCAAAGGGGAGTCACAGAGCAGCGACAACAATGGCTACTGTTTACTGTTTGCTACATGTAAGTACTATGCTAAGTGCTGTACATGTATGCATTCATTCAGTACTCACATTATTGCTCCAAGGTAAGTACCGATCACAGTGCCATTTTATGGGTGAGGAAACTGACCCATAAAGAAGTTAGGCAATTTGCCCAAATCAAAACAAGTAAGAAGTTGTAGAACCAGAATTTAAATTTAGGCCATTTGCCCTCCACGCTTATAGCCTTTAGCACTACGCTGTACAGACTCCAAGGGAACTGAACACGCATGAAGCTGATTAGCAGTGAAAGAAAGTACCGAAAGGAAGACCAGGATGGAGTGGTCAATGGATGTCAAAGCAAAACTGAGGTGAATTCCATCTCACCGTGCTGACAAGGACTTGCTCACACACTGATGACAGTGGCAACTGCTTAATGGGAAAATTGCAAAGGGCCTTGGAATCTGATCACACGTTACAGAAGGTACCACACAGAACTAATTATAATAAGGTCGCCTCCCTCTCACAGGTGCCGAACATGAACTGATAGTCTCCCTTTGCCCAATTTCCCCATTTCTGCCAAAGCTGTGCCGACTTGGAGTCCCCTTAGCTCTTTCTTTTCCTTTATTACTGATATCCCATCAAGTTCTCTCAATCTTTTCTTGGAGATTTTACTATTTTCATTGAGCCCAGGCTCTTGTGCTTCACCTGGATTTTGCAATAATGCCTCATAGGTCACCTTGCCTCCTTCTCTCCCTCCAAGGCTGAACCAAATGTCTCTGAATCTTCCAGAGTGGCCCAGGCATTGGAAATGGCTTTAAATGATGGATCAGAAGAGATACACTCTGCCACTGGGTAAGTGGCTCTGGGAGTTATTTCCACCCTCTGTGTCATAGATTCTACAAACATAAAGGGCAAAGTTGGAAGTGATACCCTCTAGGGTTCTTCCACTGCTGTAACTATATGGATAAGTGAATGAGTCTATTCCTTGCTCATACACCTGCCCATGGATATATATTTAAACCTTTAAACCTGGCTCAAGGCTCTATACAAAAGTTTTCTCATACCATTTTATGACAGTCATTCCTCCCATCATGCCATATTCATTTCAAAATCCCAGCTTTTCTTGCACTTTTCTTGCTTCCCAGAAAGTCCAATTCCACCCTCTTCACAGCCAAAACCTTAGACCATCAAGTTTCTGCTTAAGAACCATGTCTTCCACTGACAGTTTTGCTGAGTGACCTCGGGTTGCGTTGTTTTAATTCTACGAAAAGTGTATGTAAACGGTAGGCAGTGGCCAAAAAGCCTGGATCCTGGAGCTAGACTGCCTGCATTCAAATCCCAGCTCTGCTACTTACTTACTAGCTGCTGGGTAGTTAACCTCTCTGTGCTTCGGTTTCACTGTGTGTAAAATGAATCATAATAGTGGCTACTTGGTAAGAGTGTTGTGAGGATTGATATATATGTTAATATATGTAAAACATATAGAAGAGCTCTGGCACATAATAAATGTTATATAAATATCTATTATTATTATTACAACTAAATTTTACACACTTTAAATAAATCTTAAGAATTAAATTGTTTTATATATGTAGATATTGTCTCTCCAAGTAAATAGCAAGGATCTTCACTATTTTCTATTTTTTTTGTGTCCTAGTAAGCAACTTCTGCTTAATAAACGCTTTGAATAAATTACGAATTAAGTAAATGAATTAATAAATGAATGAGTTACCATCCAGCTTCACCAAGAGGGAGAAGCAGGTATAAAGACCAATTTTACATAATTCTAGAGGAAAGAGCCCAAATACACCTGACTTCTTTCATGTATCCCATGGCAACTGACTCAGTCTCTAAGAGTGGATATTGTACCGTAACTCGTTTTGTAGGAGAATACGAGATCTGGAGAAAGAAAATGAGAACAAAAATCAATCCAATATTGACTCTATATCTATGGGCATTTTCAACTTTTAGGAACAGTTGGTTCACGGGAGGCATTACTGCTTTCAGGATGAACAGTACATTTCTTCACCTCTTCAGAAAGAAGAACATCTATTCATTCTGAGGGGCTAAATGATAAGAAAACAACAACAGTGCACAAGTAGGAATTTAAAAAATTGGCTCTTGAATATCTAACAGACTTCTTTAATAATATACTTCTTTTGTAAAAAAATGCTTTCCTTTACCACAAAATGCCTTATTTGAAAATCTAGGAGTCTGTCTCAGATCAACAAAGGGCGCTTTGTCACTCTGTCACTAAAAGAACATTGGCATCCAGCGGATGCAACAGTCCCCCCAGGCGGGTGTGTGACTGGGTAAAACACGGAGGATTTGGTGCGGGGTGTGGGGCAGGGAAACCAAGGCACTGCCAACATGGCTAGTCCTCGGAACAAACCCCTGAAGGCAGCAGGCCAGGACCTACCTGGTGCACTGCAACTTTAAGCCATTTTGGTTTGGCGAACAAAGAAGATTACGACATAAACAAACATAATAAAGACCGTGCCACTGCAGCCACTGGCTTGTCCTTAATGTCCTGGTTTCTTTCTGAATCTTTATAGCCGAATTGTAGGAGTCGGGAATGAGAATTTCTAATGGATTTACTGATGCTACTTTATATAATTCAATAACAATAAAATGAAAATCCTTTGAAAATGCATATGAGTGCCATTATGTTGAGGTAAAGTTATTACAGGAAAGGGGAGAAAGTAAAAGATAGGTGTGGAATAAAATGATAAAATTTTCTTATTTCATCAAGTTACTTTTTAATTCCTTTTTATTGTGAGTTTCAAATATGGTCAAGATGAAATGTGTTTATTTTGCCTTGAACCTTTACACTAATGTACCAAAGAGGCATTTCACGCATGCTAAGCGATAGAAATTTCTGGTAAAGCAATCAAGCTCCATTAAGAAGTGCTCTGGAAGGAAAATCTCTCATAGTCTTGTCACATTTCTCACTACCAAGTCAAACCAAATGCCAATGCCAAGTGGGACAGGAAGAGGATCATGACATCAAATATCACAATGCACTGAAGGTGAGATGACTGCTGTGTTTCTCAGACCAAGCATGGCTCCGTGAGCTGGTTCCTGTTTGCAAGCGGATCTCACAGGGGATCCAGACAGACGCATACTGCAGCAGCAGTATGGGGTGATGGGAAGGCTTGTAGCTTCCTGATGATTCTATCCAGACTTTGGAAGCGACCCGGGGCCTGGAGCTATAGAATGGTGTGGCTACATTCCCGAGGTGAAAATATACCAAAACTTCAAAGTCAGAGTAGACTAAAACTGAGTGTAAAATTATTTTCTTGAGTATTGCTCACTGGCAAGATAATGCCATCCAATGGCTTTACTCATTAAGTGGGATGATCAATAAATATTGAAGCTATCTTGATGGACAAGGTCATTGCTCTTATCCTGGTTTCTACTGGATCATGACGTATCTCAAAAACAAAGCAAAACAATTTTCCTCCTGTCCCTCCTCAACCAAACAAATCAGAAACACAATCTAGTGGCCCTTTCTCCAGAACACTAGGGAGCATGACTAACCGTTAGAAAATAAGACCAACCATTAGAAAATAACCTAGACTTCTACTTTGATCAGTACGTATCACATATTCACAAATATTTACTGAGCCTTACGCTAGGTGTCTGGGTTAGAGAAATAAGACACAGCTCCTGCCTGAAAAGTGCTCGCAGTCTACTAAGATAAGCCTTTCTGTCTTGAAATGGAACATGCATGGCCAGATGGGACTTGATATTCATAGCAGAAGATTTTATTTTTTTAAAGTCATTCACCTGCTGTGGTTCCCTTAAAATAATATGCTACCTTATGTCTTTGGGGATGAAATTATTTTCACACTATGCATAGCTGTCTCGTTCAAGCTTCACACATCTAATGGCAGGGGTTGGGGAGCATTTTCAGACTAGAATGAAACAGAATGAAATATAAGGTTATTTTGCCAAACCAAATTTTTGCTAGCACTGCTTAGACCCTCTGAATCCTGAAAACGGGGTAGAATGTGATACCAAGAATTTGGCAAGTGCCTGGAGAAAATCACCAGAGCTTTAACTTAGCATTTTATTACCTCCTCACAAAATGAACCCAGAAGAGATACAGACATATAAGCACTGATTTATAGCTTTCAACACGTTTTCTGTGTTTCTTTACTACGTATTTGTTTTGCCTTAAGAATTTCAAATCGGTACTTGGCTGACAAGGATATGGACTCTAAATGCTTCCAAAGCATGGGGGAAGAAAGAGAATGAGAATGATTATAAAACTGCTTGGAGAGGAATCACTTTATTTGTTTAATTCCCCCTCTAAACTGTGAGCAACTTGGCGGGGGATTCCTTCCTCATCTTGCTCACTTCTGCATCTACTTGAGGTGCTCCAAAAATGTTTGCTGAATGAATGTATGAATGAGGCATGGATGAATTATAAGTCTTGAAGGAGAAGGAGGTGGTGGGTGAAGAAAGATGGGGGAGAGATTGAGGAAGAGTGGAAGCATTTGTACAGACTGGGAAGTGTGGGAGGATGCATGTTTGGGGAATGGTGGCAAGCTTAATGACAATGACGTTGGTACAGTTGATTAGAAAGGCACGCTGGCAGAGGAGGCTGCAGAGACTCTGGGGCCACGTTGGGAAAGATATCTGCTTTCTGTGGTACTGTGACAGCCAGTTTATCATTTACATATCTTTTCTCTTTTGTTTAGTTTTTGAAGGCCACACTAGCTCATATCCCCATAACAGGTTTCCACTCAGTCCTTATAAGTAATTCATGGATATAAAGAAGTCTGCCTTTTGGCGCCATCGTGTAAAGTTGAGCAGGCTGTGCACTGCACAATTCTGGGGAGCGCTCCAGTGCGATGCGTGGCAGGCAGCCCTGTGCGCCCTTGCTCACCTTATACGTGTAAAGGTACACATTTACAACTTTATAAATTGCTGGAATTATAGCATATCAGGAAATACTTTTAATGTCTTTCCCATTATATCTTCCTAAAGGGGCAATGATTCTTTCATTTTCCTCAGTCTGTGAGGGCTTTAGTGTAAAAAATAAATTTTGCCACTTTTTTGTGATGCTTCTACATTCTGACTCTCGATAGTTAAAGGGCGCCTGTTTTGAACCATTTTGTATTGGGTGGAATCCTGACGTCAGAGTGCTTGGGTTCAAATCCTAGCTCCACCACGTACTGTGTGAGCTTGTGCAAGGTACTTAGCTTCTCCGTGCCTCAGTTTTCTTAGCTGTCAAATAGGAATAATAAGAGCTCCCACCCTATAGGGTTGATGTAAGGCATAATTGAGATAATCTATGTAAAGTGTTTAGCACAGTGATTGGAACATAGGGAGTGCTCAGAGGTGTTTGCAATTATGCTGCTAAAGTAATTATTATTGCTGGTCTGGACTTCCAGGTTTGTCCTGCTGGGAGAACTCCTGAGTCCCTACAGCTGGGACTGCCCATCCAGGGCCTGTCCCTTCCCCATGAGTAGGGAGATACTCACATTCCTCCCAGCCCGCTCATTTTCTGAGAGTTAGCTAGACCATGCCCAGCTGTGTGTTGATATATCACACACACACACACACACACACACACACACACACACCATGCACACACACATCTCTCCTACTCTGGGAAATGCTGACAAAAATGCTATAAAATCGAGATGCTGTTAGGACTCCTCTCCCTGTCTCTTTTCCCAGTCCAGTCCATTCAAACACAAGTACTGGATCTGAGAGGCAAATGGAGAACCGTGAGTCCCAGGAACATTTCACGGGTAACAGCATCAGAGCTCTGGCAGGAAACAATGGTTTCTGGTAAAGGACGAGCCCTAGGAAGCAGAGAGAAGACAGTTTTGTTGTTGCTTTTAGTGGTAGTGAGTGTGTGCACTTGTCAGATTGTGAACAGGGTGGAGAGTGTGTCAGATCTAGAGAGGGACCTGGAAATCAGTGACCACGGTGCAGGGGGATGGGGCTCTAGGGTCAGGCGAACGATGAGAGGGGGTGAACGCACTGGCAAGTTGAAGACTAGGATTCAACAATGAGTATGGATCAGAGAATCATGTCATTTATTCACTCATTTAATCACTTATTCATATGACAATTTGTTCTCGAGCATTAAGCATGTGCTGGGATGTGCGAGGTGCAGGGCGTTGAACAGAGAACAAGACGGGATCCCTACCATCACAGAACTCGTGATCTAAAGTAAACAAACACGTCCTTAGTGAGCGGTTGTACCCTAGAAGAAAGTGCAACGAACTGCAGAGGTTGGGTCTCCGTTGTGATTGTAGTCTGATAAAGATTTTTAGAGAAAATCTGGTGCTTTCAGGGAGCAGTCATTGGATCAGCATGGCTGGGCGCATCGTGGGCGTGAAGGCAGGGGAGGGTGGAGAGGAAAGCGGGAGAGTGTCTTGAGGAACTTCTTAGCATCAAAGGTTAAGGAATTAGTTCTTTGAGGGCACTTTGAAATGTGAGGCTTAAATATTAGTCAGATCTCAAGGACTAGAATTTGGGGCAGGGGGAATTGTGCGGCCATTTTCTTGAATATGATATCATATAAAATAGGAAAACTCAACTGAGAACATTTACAGGAAGGCCCTTCCTCCCTCACGTTCTCACAAGAGAGGGAGAACTGTCCTGCCTACAGCAGGGCAATTTTAAAGAGAAGTGAAACATCTTCAGCCCCACCTAGCACCTCTTCCTCCTTAGAGCAAACCTTGTGGCAGCCTGTATGTTTGCTGTCAGTGGGTTTCATAAAGCTAAAATGAAGCAAAGGAAACCTATAATTTCTTAGCTTCCCATAACCGCGTTCGAATTCCTAAGCCTGGCCTTTGAGGCCATTTGACCTCTTCCACCCAAACTCTCACTACTCCCCGGCACGAATCTTCCTCTTTGGTCGAGGGAATCTCAGAACATGCCAGGAACCTCCCTGCTTTGGTGCCTCTCGTCCTGTTATTCTTTCTTCTCTCAGACTCAGTTTCCTCATCTATACATTGGGGATAATAATACCTTATTCGGGATGTTATGTGGATCATGTATCTGAAAGTACTGGCACAGTGCCTGGCACAAAAACATTGTTCGATAAACCCAAGCAGTCGCAAAACACACGTTCTAGATCCTCGTCTGCATATCACAAGTTTGAATGCTCAAATGTTTTCAGGGCTGGGTATGACATAAGTGGTGGGAACTGGAGGAAACTGGAAAGGGCATGCTCTGCTTAGAGATCATGAACTTGCAAAGAAGCAAAAATGAGAACAAACGAAAAACCATGCCTGGCACCTCACTTGCCTTAAACCCACAATTTCGTAATCCTTTTGACTTTTGCCTCATTACTTTAGATTGTAAATATCTCTTCTTATGTACTTCTCTTTCATCCACCCTCTGTGCCACTTATTTTTTACTTACTTTATATTTTTTGTGGTGCTATTTATATTTCAATGTAAGGTTTTTGATTCTCGGGATTGTTATGAGAACTAAGTAAAATTACATATGTAGAGAATCTAGTGGCCAGGTATAGTGGCTCATGCTTATAACCCTAGCACTCTGGGAGGCTAAGGTGGAAGGATCACTTGAGGCCAGGAGCACAAGACCAGACTGAGCAAGAAGGACACCTTGTCTCTAAAAAAAAAAAAAAAATAGAAAAATTAGCCAGGCATGGCATGGTGGCATGCACCTGTAGTCCCAGCTACTAATGAGGCTGAGGCAGGAGGATCGCTTAAGCCCAGGAGTGTGACTTGCAGTGAGCTATGATGATGCCACTGCACTCTAGCCCTGTGTCAAAAAACAAAAATAAGAATCTAGTGTCTGGTATCAATGGTAGTTTTATTGTTATTGATAATGATGCTATTATAAGTCTCTTAAATTCAGAGATGAGATCTCTAAGAGTTCCAGTAATCTCTTTCCTGCTTGTTAAATTAGCAGAGAACAATAATAACAAAAATAATGGCTACTGCTTATTTAGTGACCAACCACACGACAGGAACTGCCGGAACTCATTTCTACTTATAGTAATCTGTGAGGTTGGCCCTATGGGTATTATACCTATTGTAGAGATGAAGAAACTGAGGCATCAAAAGCTCAAAAGTAACTGGCTAACTTATGCAGTTAGGAAGTAGCAGAGCCAGGACTTGAAGCTGGTGGGCTGGCCCAGAGCCCATATACTGAACCACTGCTCTGTACTCACTCAGTGACCAACTTTTATTCATCCTTGAAGGGCCAAGTCACATGTTACCTCCTCTTCTACTTTCCATATGGAGTTAGTTGCTCCACCCCATGCACTCCCTGAGTACTTTGAATATAGCAATTATCACATTAACATTTTTATGTGTTTATTTGTATGAGTTTCTTAAGGAAGAATCTATGAATTACTCAAGGTTATATACATAGAATAGGGATTGGCACATATCTGATATGCAAAACTGTCTGCTGAGGCTTAATTGAACCAGCAACTCAGTTAAACTTAATGTTCACGATGATGCTGGCTGCTGGAGATGAAACATGTTTGAATAGAAACTTCGAATGATAAAAACCATAGTGCTAAGCTATTGGCTGTTTGTGTCAAGTGTTTGGTAATATTTTTGCTGTTCTTTTCTTGATGGAGTAGTTAAATGGCTCCTATTTAAGATGTCTCATTTACCAAGAGCCCCCAAGCCTTTGTTAGCTACATGTCTTCCCACCCATCCTTTCCGATAAGGATCAGTTCATGGCAGATGTGACCGTCTTGCAAATGCCACAGAAGAAACAAAGAATATGCTGAAACCTATGCCTCCCAACAATTACTGAAATTTCACCAGAGGTTACACAAACAAGCTGAGAGAATGACTGGAGGAGGCTCAGCCCCACGGCAGTGGGAGCCAAGGATCCATGTTTTATTATAACAATACCTTTCATTTGTGCAGTGCTTTAAAATTTATAATCCTCTCCGCTTTGTTATTTCGTCTGATTCTTACAGCAGCTCATCAGAGCAGGCAGGGGAGGTTCAACGAGAGGAAGAGCCTTGCCTAACATCACGTGGCCAGTGAAAGATGGAACCAGGGCGAGGACCTGTCTTCTGTAAGCGTTTATACAACATGCCAGACCAGAGGGCCCAAGGAGCTAATTTCATATTGGGAGCTTCCTGTCCCCAGAGTGCATATATCTGGACCCCTAAGGGCTATGAAGACAGAGAAGATTTTGCAGATGATGGAAACGAAAACATTGAAGGACTAGGCCACGGGACAACATGCTGAGGGTCAAAGAAATCATGAAGCTCGTGAGCTTAGGAGTGGAGGGAAGTATAAGCTGATGTCCACTCACGGAGGACCAAAAGAGAAGCGCTGTCACAGAAGGTGGTCGCATACTGAATTTTTTAGGATAAAAAAATTTAAAAGCATTCCACTTCAAAAGAAGAGATGAGATAGCCTGCGTGTGTGAGATCAGAAGACAGTTTTCCATTAGCACGGACTGCCTTGGCAGACTGCATTACGTTTAATGTTCACATGTGTGCTTTGAAAGGACTCTTCTTTCTCTATGTTGTCATGATCTCTTAAGGGATCTAAAAGATCCATCAGATCCCCTGTCCCTGTGTGTCCCATCTCAATTCCCTGTTCCCACCTAAGCTGGGCTTACTCTCTGCACTGCAGGAATGTGGAAGAACCCAGGAGCAGGAAGTGATTAGAATGCCTTCTTTGATGTTGGCACACAAGCTTGCTTTGTGCTTCCTCGTGCCTTGTCCCTCTGGTCCCTGCGGACTCTGTGGGCTCTGGTCTCAGATCCTCTTCCTGTGGCCCCCTCCCCTTGGTCCTGGGCGCCAGGCCCGCTCTTCCTTTCGGCTGTGCTGACATCCCTTTGTCTGGGGCCTGCTGTCTGCTCTTCTCCTGCACTGCTGACCACAGGCTCAAGCTGGACTTGCTCCCTCCTGGCGCACGGCCACAACCACTTGCTGCCAGCAGCTTGGTGCTGACACAGGTCTCCAATGTACGTCTCCTTTCTCAAGGAACAGGGGACCATACCAGAAACTGTCTGAATTAAGGTAGCGTTTGCTCCATTTGGGGATACCTGCTGATAGGTTCACGTTCACAAAGATGCAGCTCATGTCCATGAGCTCTTGCTGGTCAGGGCAGACAGAGAAAGAGAAAGTGAGGGAGTTTCAGGCATCTGCAAATGAAAACGAGGCAGAGACATAGCACGCTCTAAAATACAGCTGAAAGCACTGTCGTTTGGGCAGCTGAATCCCATTAAGAAATCATGAGGAAGCTCTGTATTCCAGCCGTTCTGATGAAGAGGAAAAAAAATCTCTGAGGGTTTCGTAAAGAAAACATTCTGTGTGACCAGAAGGCTGAAAGTTCTGTAAAATCTCACGAAAATAGAAAGTTTGATAGACACCCGGTAAGTCCATGAAAGTCACGCTTGCTGCTCTGACACTTTCTTACAACCCTTAGCTAGAGAGGCCTCAGAAGGGGAACCCACCCGCCTCTGCCAGGGAGCATGCGCAGGAGGACGTCGGGGCCAGGTGGGCGCCCTCAGCTGACGCAGGGCCCAGGGCCCGGTGCCGGGAGAGCGCAGAGAAAGCTGCCCTCATGTTCACAGCCGATCTTTTTAAAAGTCATTTCGTGTCTCTAGAGAAGGTAGAGTTGCTTACCTGACTTAATTCCTTTCCAGTAATTTTTTTCTTTGAGCTGTCTCTGGATCTTAAAATTTAAGCTCTCTCTTAAATTAAATAACAAATTAAATCTTAAAATTCAAATTTAAGCCATTCTCAGGAATAAAATAGTATGAATGAAAAGGTTCCTGGTAGCCATTTTGAGTGACTGCTGAGGCATCATCTCTCTAGACATGAGAGATGTTTTTACAGGCTCCATGCAGGGATGAAAAAGGGCAAATGGGTCCTCCATGAAAGCAACACGTTTACATTGTATTTTATTAATAATAATACACAATGCATACAGATATGTTTTGAAAAAGACCTTTTACGAGGATAATTTTTAAGGCTCTGTGGATATTTATACAATATTTTTGCCTGTACCCAGATCTGTGCTTGGAAGATGCAATTCAGTAAATTGCAGGGCCCACCCAGAAGAGGAAATGAGAAAGGCTGAGCGATGAGGGGAAGGGACGCCTGTCACACCTTCAGTCTGAAGAGATGGAGGCCGAGGGCAGAGGGGATTGCTGTGTATAAAACTGTAAGGGCCGGGCAGGGCTGCTGGCGCCAGCAGACCAAGCCCTTCCTTGCAGGTTAAGCAAGTTCATCAAAGACAACTTTTGCACAAATAAAAGAAAGCATGAAGTCACACGGTGGCTAGTAATTCTATGGAAACTGTTACCCAGAGAGATGCTCCAATTAGAAAATTAAAAAATAGGTTGAAGAGGATGATGAATTTAATAATAATTAACTATTGAGGGATTCTAGGAATGCCTCCCAGAAAGCAACCATATCATCTTTCTTTCTCCCAGAGTACCCCTGGTTGTCATTTTAGGGTCAGGTTACTTGGTTAGAGAGATAACCAGGACTGTGGTCTGACTGACACATGGAGATTCTTTGATTCTTCTTTGAGAACAACGGTCTTGGCAAGTAGTCATCTGCCCTCTCTACCTTTCCTCCTTTAAGGTAAGGGTGTCCCATCTCCTGAATTTAATAGCTTGGGCATTGAGATATAAGACACAAGGACTATCTTTGTCACCATAACTGGAATACTAAAGACCAGCATGGCTGGCTCCAGAGTAGCATCATGGGAATTCAGGATGCTTGCAGAATTTCATAAATACACCTTATGCTCAATGTAGGATTCCCTTCTATGCCTTCCCTGAGATCTGGCTTCTCACGATATTTACCTTCTTATAAAGTACTAGAGAAGACTAGCAAATTGACGAGGATGGAGAGTATTTCTGGAATACCTATTTCACCTCTATACTGATTCACCTTTCTTTCCTCCCCTCTATCCCTCCCCCTTCTCCTTTGTCTCAGGACAAAGGCCAGCAGGGCATTGGCATGCAATAAGTCAGGGGTCCCCTCAGGATTCCAACATGAGGTCACCTCATTGGCCTGTAACCCTCCTTTCTTCCACTAAGCAGCTAGGTACGGGCCCAGCAAGGGCATTTGCAAGCATTGACTGACAGCAGTGTGGGGTTTAAGTGATTCATAACTTCTTTTTTTTCTCCCTGGAAAATAACCTCATTCCTATATCTCAGCTATGTCTATAATAAAAGTAAGGGCCATCATCTAGGTAAATTCCCTACTCTTAGATGTTTCTTTCTTTCTTTTTTTTTTTTTTTTTTTGTAGGAAGAGTGTTGGCTATGAAAGAATCATATAACTTAAGAAAGTGAAGAAAATTAGTCTTCTCTTTCTCCAAAAATTTACTGTTAAATTTCCAGTGGGTCTGTAAGCCTTTGACTCTTCAAGTATGTACTGAAACAGAACAAAAGGACTAGTTTGAGGAGACAGCATTAAGCTTAGTTGATGGAAAGTAAAAACTGTTTGAAATGGTTCCCTTAAAGGCCTTGACATTCCGAATTCAATACATTCTCTCTTCAACCACCTGAGGCATTTGTTTTTAATAAGTCTTTACAAAGTAAATGATTCAACAAAGGACCTCAAAACTGTGTTTCTGACCAGCAAAATAAGTACAGATTCCAGATGTTTCTCATTTTTCTATGTCACTAATGCAACCTCAGAAATCTCTTGTTTATTGGACATTTATTTAATCCTAATGTTTTACATACCTCCCTTCCAAGAATCCCCGTTCCCACCTCTGCGTCTCTCCTCTCACCAAAGCCATCTACAGAGCAATTTGTCATAGATGGAACTGTATCTTTCCAGCATATTCTCTCTAAGAAATATTTAAACTTGCGCCAAAATGAGATTTCACAATCATTTATAACTTTTCTCCATTCACGTTAGCATTTATGTGAAAGGTTAGGGAAATTTCCTTCTCCTGAAATCTTTGAAAATTGATGACATTTTTGCTTTGTGAGTTGAATAGAGGTTATAGAGATAAATCGCCTTTCAAGGTCCTCTTCAGTTCTTTGATCTTCTGATACCTGCACTTGGGTCTCGCAGCTGGCCTTTTGGATTTTGCTCCAGGGGCTGGTGGGCATGAGAGAAGCTCTCAGCAGACGCTATTCTGTGCTGTCCTAGCACTGTGCATGGGCCATGCCTGGTGCTTTTCCATACTTTGTCAGATCCCTAATTCCACCTAGCCCCGTGCTGGAGTGCTAGCAGTGGCAAAGGAACTAAAGGAGCAGAGAACAGGGAGGTGACAACAACAACAACAACAACAACAACAAATCTTCACAGAAAATATAATAGTGGTGGTGCTGCTGGCCTGGCGGGGCTAGGGACACTTATAGGTAGGTGAACCATGCAAGAGAGAGACACTTGATATCTTCCCTGTATGCTTGTTTTTAAGGGAACAAGGTTTAATGTGACATTTTTGAATTTACAATTCTATTAAGAAAATTATCTTTCAGCCTGGCTAATATTTATTAAGCCAGGCACTGTGCTAAGTGCTCCCGGATTATTTGTATTATTTTTTAGAACAATTCTGACACATAGAATCTATTATTATCTGCATTTTATACATGAGGACACTGAGTCTTAGAAACTCTGATACCTACTTGCTCAAGAAATACGTACGATATGAAGAAGAAATCATGCATATCTTTGCAAATGTGGGGTCATCTTAAGCAAAGGTGCTTTGGGGGCAATATTTAGCAATTATTTCAGAATGACAGTATCCTTATGTATATTCTAAGTTTAGCAGATAGTTAATTCAATGGTATTCCCAGGGTAATACCAAATCAGAGTAAGGATGGGGGTGAAATGGCTATTGAGCAGCTATCTAGGCTGGCTTCCAGAATTGGCAATACTGGATAATACAGGGAACTCCAACATATCCTAAACACTATGAAATGATAAGATTATATTTTGGACAACATAATCCTTTGCAAATGACATCAAAGGCAACAATTCAGCACTACTGGCCCATATAAAATCATTAATTTCACTTGTAAAGAGAATGTGCTATGAACATCAACTGCAAAAAGCAACCATTTTAGAAGTTGGACACCCTTTTATAGATGTGTCTTCTGTGACTATTTTTCTTCTCAAGGGATTTAAATCAGTTCATTAGTTGACAACTTCCTGAACACCTAGTTATGATGGAATCCCACATTAGATAGCATTTAAGTTGTCATAAACACAGTAAGTTGGGAATGAAGTATGATTTCATGAAGCAAACTTTAGCTTGCTAAATGAGGGTTGGATAAACCTGAAGGAAGAAAGAGCGATGAAGAAAAGAAAAGCAGAAGAGACATCAAATCCATCAAATTCTACCAGTCCAGAGAAGACATTTTTTTTCTTTTGGTGTGTGAAACCTATTTAAAACTGGTTCTCAAAATTATGTGTGCATCAGAATCATCTGGAAGGTTTATTAAAGCACAGGGGAGGGCCTGAGAATATGCATTTTTCACAAGCTCCTGGGTACTGCCGTTGCTGCTGGTCCAGGGACCACATTTTCAGAACTACTGTTCTGAAGTCTATTCTGAATTGTGCATGATTGGAGACCCTGTTTGACCTTTCCCAGTTTATATCCTAGATATCTGTCCAAGGCTGATATAATCTTCGAATTTTCTAAACTTGGGTTATTCTTGCAACAAGGTTTATAGGATCACGTTGAGTACCTCTTACCTGATGAAATATGACAAGTTTCCAACTAAAAGATGCTTCGTGAGAAAAAAATGAACACGAAGGCTGTTCAGAGAAAGATAAAGGACAATCGAGAAAAACAAATATAAATTTCTCTATTATTATAATTAACATTCACTTTTGGACACAGTATCCCAAGGATATCCATTATCCCAAGGATATATGAGTTATATTTTCTGCATCACTTTTTATTAGCAACTTGTACAAATTTGCAGATGAAGAAGATGCAATTGGATCAACACAGTGACTAATAAAAAAGGAAACTTCATGATTTAACAGTAAATTCTATTGAATAGAAAGTGACAATAGTATCAGAGTTACAATTAAATATTCAAAATAACATTAATTAACATTTATTTTGACCCAAGTATTGTTTGCCTAAGGCACTACTTTTAATAACCACCCCCCCCCCATTTTTTTTTTGTATTCCAAAGTCTGCTTGTTAATGCAATGATGTGGTCTGTTTATTTAATGATTTCTTTCTTTTCTGGATTACCAAACAATACAGGGAAACTATAAGAACCGTAAAGAAGTATCTGAGAGGCATATAAGTATGTTGTTTATGAGGGCAAGTATGGAGACAGGGCTTCTTCAGTAAAAGCCTTTCTGGGCATTGTATCAGCATTTCCAGGTAAGGGAGAGAAGGTAATGTTTTCCTTTGGTCAGGCAGTGAATTCACACCGGAGTGGGCCCCTTTCACCTCAGCCTCTGGATCCCGCATCACATCAAGCCCAGTGGACTTAAGGATTCATAGGGGTCGCTGTTTCTGTACTTCCTTACTCACAAGTGGTGCTGGACAACTATACCAAATGCCAGGCCCAGTCCCGGACACATCCTTGGGCAGTCTGGCACACATGCCCAGCTGTTCTGGAATTTTAGCCTGTTCTTGGCAGCAGAGAGATAATTTAAATGGCCAGAATATGGCAAAAAGTTGCTTGTGGTGTTTGCCATTTCTCAGGCACCCCATCTTCACTTCCACATAGGGACAAAGACAGTGGCCAATCACTTCTGGAGCTTCAACACTTGCCCCAGTTCTCCTCCCACCACACCTGCTTCTGCTCCTCCAAAGCACTCTAAGAAGGCCCAAAGAATTCTGGGAAAAGTGAACGTAGAACAAGAACTTGACCTATAATTGCGCCTACCATTCTGTTAATGTTTAAGTCAATGCTTAAATCAAAGGGGCTGAGCACAGTAGCTCATGCCTGTAATCTTAGCACTTTGGGAGGCTGAGGCAGGAGGATGGCTTAAGGCCAGGAGTTCAAGACCAGACTGAGCAAGAGTGAGACCCCATCTCTACTAAAAATAGAAAAAATAGAAAAATTAGCCAGGCGTGGTGACACATGCCTGTAGTCCCAGCTACTAGGGAGGCTGAGGCAGGATAAAAATAAAATAAATAAATGCATCTGAATAAATAATGTGAAGGTTTCCTGCAGACAAGAGTTGGCTCAGAAAATTTCTCATTCACTGTCAAGGCTTGTAAAGGATCACATCACCCCCATGGGACTAAATATAGCCTACAGTATTTTTATTCTAGAAAAGCATGAACTCATAGCTATTTTGCCAAGTGCTTTCTTCTAAAAAATGTATGGTAAGCCAGTGCTTCTCAGCTCATCAGGGCAAGGTGCCCACAGACGTTAACTTGTTAGCTTGTCTAGGCTAGAAATTCAGGAACTTCAAGACACTAAACTCATTCCTAGTATAACTATGTATTTGTGTGTCAGCAAAGGCTATTTTCTTTTCCTTTTATTAAAAAAACTAGCAACTGCAAACATTTATGGAGCTTTGAGGTTGCCATAAAGGAAGTGTTAGATATGAATCTTGCCCTGGAAATGTTTATGATGAAGTCTGAATACAAGATCTGCACATGTGAAATATTTAGAAACAATGAAAGAAAGGATAGAGTTAAGCATTAACCGTGCAGCACAGATCTTGCAGATAGGTGTATGATGTCAGAGGGTTAGGGAAAGCTGTAAGAAAGAAATGATTAAGGCAAAGATTAAAAGATGCATACGATTTCTACAGAAAGATGGGTGGTTTTACTTGTGCTTTATTTAGAAAATAAATACACTATTTCATACAATTTAATACTCACTAAATATTATTGTAGGGTCTAGAGGTCTCACAATGGTAACCAGTGAACCAAAGAACTTTAAATTTGACTCTCACTTGCAAGGTTTTAAAACAAATTTGAGTTAGCTGCTAATACCAACAAGTTGGAAGATTTTACATTAAATAGTCTAGATTTATATTTTCCTATAAAAAATTGAACAGTCTGTCAAAACCTGGCCTACATTTGTGCCTGGTAACCATGAGCTGGAGCCGAGTAGCACCTGCCCCGTCTGATGGAGCACTGGCTACCCGGTCTCCACGGCCCACACCATTCCCTGTTGATGCTCTGCCCTAACCTGCTTTGCTCATCTGTATCAACTGTCTGGCCCTGTGGACATTCGAGTGTTTGACCCTGCTGTATACTGACAGGGCCTCCTGCCTGGGGAGGCTGGGGCAAACGTTCCACTCCAACCAATTCAATCAAAACAACAAGTGATCCTATCCTCTTAGCCCCACGTTTGCAAGGAAGAAGGATATACACAGAACAATACTTTATAAAACATTGTTCTCAGTCTAGAGAGGAAACCAACATGGACAATATATGCAAAAGTTTGAATTTCGGTTCTGAAAGTCCATTGGGGATCATGACTCAAAATGCACATTCTACAACAATGGCTGTAGGAAGGATGCGGGCTCCATTAACTCATTCAGGTTACTTAATTTAAGAAGACCCAGGTGAAGCGAATTTTATGTGGGAAAATTTGGATTGACAAAGCAGATAAATTGAGGTTGCTTATTCTATTTTTGAGAAAAGGTACCTACTTTACAAGGAATTCTTTTTAAACAGAAAGTTGTTCGTATAGATTAGAAATATAGTCAAATCTACCTGCACAGTAGCGCTGTGTGTTCCACAAAGCGAGGCAGCTCTGTATGAATGTTTCCTGTGGACAATCAACTCCTCATTGTCTGCTCTGAGGAACTGTATGGAGCATCCAAATGACGGGGCAATGCGAGCAGCATATATTGGATTTGGAATGAATTTTCATGCACTATTAGAAGTGTCATTCATTTGCTCATTTGGCCGTCCCAAACGTATGCATTTCTTTAGCCCAGTGGCCTTTGTCTTGGTCCTTCTCATAACCAGCTCTGTGAACTTGGGAAGATGCATTAAACTTTTCTGACTTTTGTTCCTCAAATGAGGGAGACATAACAATAGGATGTGCCCCATACTTGACTTTCATCTAAGGCCTTGCTCCTCCTAGAGCTGCTGCTGTTCCCTGAATCTCTCCTTCCTCCCTTGTTAATGGAGGTGATCGGGCTGGATCTTCAGAGTCCAATCCTGCCGTGGCATTCTCTGGTTCTTGGTGATTCATTCAAACAAAACAAGGACAACCACCATCACCACCACCGCCACCATCAAAAACCTCTGCCCAATTCTGAAGATGGAAAGTGAGAAGGGGTGTTTCTTTTTAAACATTTAAAAACAAACCTCGAACAGCCTTTGGGCAGGAAGCCTAGAAAAGCATGCCTCGCCTCACACCATCAATTTTGGCACTTAAACCTGGTGGGGTAATCCGATGGTGTTTCACTAGCATCTTGCAGCTTAATAGAACTCAACTACAGCTGCCTTCAAATGGGTCAGGTAGTGTTTGGCACGTTTAACCCAAGTGTAACAACTTTTTGTGAAGAAAGTCATTTCAGTTTGGGAAAAATACTGTAATTTGGCTATTCAATTTGCATTGTTCTGAAAGTTGCCTGACTTGTCCTGCCAGGCGTCGGTGTCAAGAACTTTCATCTTCCTTGGCTCCTCCTCTGTGTGCAGAGCAGAACAAAGGGAGGAGGCCCCAGGCAGTGCCAGCCAAGGAGCCAAACCAGGTCTGGGTTTTGCCTGAATGATGACTTCTGAATTATAAAAGCTTTTCCACGGAAGTTTTCACTCAAGACTTTTATGGGCTTTACAAACAGAAATGAATTCAAGCTGGGCGGCACACCATGGCAAGTTAAGCTGCACGGACAGGTCTGCCTTTATTCCTTCTGTGAAAGATCATTTCTCTGTGTTTTTTATTCTCTTTATACACACGTAAGGAATGCACACACATTATTTTTTCTTGTATTCTTAGTTAGGAAAATATCACACATGATGATAAAGTTCTTTCTGTAAGTGACATGGTACCTGACTGTAGCAAATACAAGCTCCTGCATGCAAGTGAAGTCACTCTTTAACTATTATGGGAACTGCTTATTTAAACATTTGCTTTCTCTTGTGCTTGGAAGAGGTTTCTGCCCTGGGGCCTTTCACAAAGGGCCCCTGACCCCCTCTTTCTAAGGCTGCTGTCTGTGCTGCTCTTCAGAAGAAGGTTGTTAATTATATCCTTTAAACCACCTATTATTCCGAGCTGCTGCTGCCCATAATCTCTCTCTGTCCAAGCTGTCCTCGGTCTGCTCTCTGGGACCCCAGAGCTCCCTGCTCAAAACGGAGGCCAGATAATCTCCAGGGGTCCCTTCAGGCCACTGCATTTTACCTCCTCTCTTCTCAAAGAGGTCAATTGCTTTCTCATCCCATCATTTAAAAACCCTAAAAAAGAGATTTTGCCTAAAACTAAGTTATACAGGTTTTTGCCCAAATTCATTACTGCAGAGAGGAAACTGAGGATCTGAGACAAACTTAAGTCACGTAGTGCCTCAGAGATCAAAGGCCCCAACATGAGTGCGTTTTCTCTAGCCCTAATGAAAAGACGATCCAAGCTTAGGAATTCAAATGCTTAAAAGTGATGACAAATGTGAGTACAGTGCAGAGAGAGACTCAGTAAAATGATATGTGAAACTTGAACATGACCGAGGGAGGCTTGGGTGGGGCCTCTGTGTGGGGTGTGAAGTAACGCTGGGCAAGGAGTAGCATAGTCGGTAGAGCTATAATAAATGAAATCAACACATAGCCGCACTTGCAAGAAGACATTTTCCATAGAGTTTAAAAATTGGTAATACGATGATTTTTATTTTCAAGGTAAAAGTGGTTAGGACCTGGAAAGGTTATGACTTACAATTGCAAAGTTATTTATCTTGCGGGAATTCTGAAAATAAAATTGTTTCCAAATATCTAAGTGCATAGTTATAAAACCTTACTATCAGTGAATATACATGGGCTTTTCCAAGCCTGATTATGTTAAGCATTTTTAATAGCTATTAGTGTTATCATAGACTTTCTAATATACATTCTTCACTTCTTCATCACGTTTTGTTACTGAGATACGCATTTCATCGAAGTTGTGTTGTAACCACAATAGCTTTTTTCTGCTACTGCTCTAGTTCTCGAGAGTTATGCCTTATATGAATGAGGCAACTTAAAAACACATATAAAGCATATTCAAAAATTCTATGCCACATTGAGAGATGGAATTTTTGACTCTGCCCTTGAGTCTGGGCTTGTGAGCCATAGTTCTGTTACCATGGAAATGATGCTTGCTGTCTGAGGCTAGGTCAGAAAAGGCCATAACGCTGCCTCCTGGTTCTCTCTCCTCACCCTGGGAGGAGCTGGTCACCATGGAAGAAGTCTGGCTATTCGAGACTGCCATGCTGGAGGTGGCACTTCAGTCAGCAGCTCTACCGAGCTCTCGGCCTACAGTCCACACAACTGCCAGACATGTCAGAAAGAAACCTTAAGATGACTTCAGCCCCAAGTCATCATGTCACCCCAGCTTTTCTGTCTCCCTAGCCGAGGTCCCAGACATTGAGGCAAAAAACAAGCTATCCTCATTGTGGCCTGTCTCAATTCCTGACCCAATGAATCCAAGATTATAATAAGTGATTGCTTTGTGCCACTAAGTTTTAGGGTGGTTTGTTGTACAGCAATAGTAACTGGGAAAATCCATAATCAATATAATGTAAATTGTTTTTAATTAATCTGTCATGTTTAATTCAATTCAGGTTATAAAATCTCACGCTGAAAGAAAGCCTGTATTGACTCAAATCTTCTTGGTAATGTTTTCCTACTCGTTATGATTTAGCCATTGTACAGAAATTCTACCTTGGTTGGAGAGAGGGAGTGTAGGGAGGGGATGACTTGGATGCCCTGTGACAAGAAGTAAATGGAGGAGCTTTTGCTAGGCTAATGCTGCAGGGGGCTCACATAGTTCCCATGCACAATCGACTTCCCAGTCCTACTCACACTGAACTACTTTAGCACCGGCGTTTTTATAAAACTGTCTCCAGAGTACGTGAACCTGGGCCAACTTGAAGATCCCAGGGTGCCATTTGGCCTGAACAATGCTCCTGCTGTCTCCTGCTACCTGATGAATGGCATCATGCATCACCTCGTGGACAGAGATATGTAATATTTGTCCACCTGTGTAAGATCTAAATCTAGATATCATCTCCTGACCTACTCCCGTTAGTCCCTGGATCTCTATTTAATACTTATTCTGACTGAGAAGGCAAGTTACTCATTTTTGGATCATGGAGGCTGTGGATGCAGGGTTGGGCAGGGTAGAGATGTGGAGGTGAAAAATGGAAACTGACTTTGCAGTGATCTACGCTTCCTCAAATAGTCATTTCTCAACTCATCTTCAAGCTGAAGGAGCAATTGATGCCAGACTTGGGCCCTGAAAGGCAGATAAAAAGGCCAGGTAGGAATTTTTGATTTGGGCCAAATTCTACAGATTCAGAAAATAAACTGAATTGGCCAATTCTGAAAATGTAATTTTAGAAAATGGTTTAACACCATGATCTTTGTATAAGATCAGATTTTCTAGGAAAGTTAAGCTAAACATATTAGTTTTAAAAATCAGGATAAGATGAAAAATGAATCTATGCTGATTCCTTTTTTTCTTCTCAATGAATCATGATATTGGAAAACTCAATGAAAATAGCCTGAAAGGATCATACATACTATTCAGATACCCTTGACCTTCATTTTTACTGTATAAAGTTGGTATGTCCATTAACATGGAAACCCCTCTGCTGGGAAGTGAGTGCTCTTCAATTCAAGACTATTTTTCTAAAGCTCATCAGGTCAATGTCAGGTTGAAGTCATAAAAAAACCACCCACGCCTGTGGTCAAATTCAGTGTAATCTTTGCTTACAAGTCCATTGCTATTTGCCTACAACTCTGTCACTTAAATGCATGATTCACAGCTTCAGACTCTGTTGTTTATGTAACAGAAAATACTTTTCCCCCCTGCTCTCTAATAAGCACTGGTGGTTTACAACAGACTCCTCGTGCTGGGCCACACCAGGCTCTGGTACAAAGGAGGTGCCTTCCAATTTTGAAGGGATCTTCAAACAGAATTGTTTGCTTTTGTTTAATTCCATATTCTAGCCCTCAATGATTAGAAATGTCTTCCTTGTAATAGCATTAGGGTTAGAGGCCACAAGAGAAAGACCATATTGATAGTCTGAGAAATTAATGTTGTCATTGATATCAGGGACTCCCTGCCACAATGATTTCTTTCCTCTGTAGTAGTCCTGTGTGGCTGCATTCTTCTGAATCCTCCTGACTCACCCTTGAAAGGCAGCTGATGTAAGTAACTACGTCCTGCAGACAGACTTCATTTAAAAAGAGTGATCTAGATTCAAGTGGCAAATATTCTGTACTCAGAATTTAGCTTAGTCTTCCCCCAAACTGTGACATTTCCAAGTGGGATGGCAAGTTGCTAACTTATAGTCTTCTCATGTTGGGGAGAGGGGCTTAAGAATATGGACTTCATAGATGTCAATAACCCATGACTCATTTCATGTAATCAGCTTTGTTTATAAGATGCAAACATCAAATTACTTTCTCCCAAATACCAAGATGATGGACTGGAAACTTATTAAGAAAGAACCAAGAATACTTTCGAAGTTTGGAGAAATTCAAGGGAGGACAGGTCAGGGTAGGATGTAGGAAGGGCCCCCTTGGGAAGATTCTGGATCAATGTAAAGGAGTGGATGTCAACAGAGATCTCCTGCCCACTTGGCTATTACACCAAGCTTGTCTCCCACGCTGCTCTGACCCATTGTTGCCAGCCCACATGAATATGACTACATTTCTGACCACTCTATTCAAGGTACAATTTGCTGTATAAATATATAGGATACCAATATAAAAGCTTTTATTTTAAGAGTGTCTTATCAGAAAAAATTTAAATAAATATGAAATTTAATTTAGTTTTGTGTTGGGTGATATTCATTTCCATTGTAATAGAAGAGTTTCTGCCTTCTCACACCTTGATTGTGATATAGGAAACAATCATGTAAAATATAGATCGATATGTACTTATTCCAGGTCAATAAATGTATTGCAGATCGCTAGTTTCTATTAGGAGAGATACATAATAATTATAAAACATAGTCCTAGGAGAGAAAAACTGCAAAATACAAAGACAGAAAACTAACAAAAATGTCTTAAAAAGGACAGAAAATTAATAAACTATTTATGATGTAGACACTCTAGATATGACTCGAAATGGCTTTATAAATCATCTAGTCTGTCTTTCTATATATGAACATGAATGTGCTTACACTCGCTTCTGAAAAACTTCCAGAAAATAGGTTTCCATCATTTTGTGTAACTCATCTACCTATCTTGCAGGCTCAGGAAAGGTGTTAGGCAAATTGCAGGAATTGTAAGTGCAGAAAGTAAATAGTTACCTTATTTGTTCTTGATTAAAGAAAGATTAATGAAGGACATAAAACATGTTCAAAAGAAGGTTCCAAATTTGGAGGGTCCAGAGAGCAGAAAATTCAAGAAAAGGTGGTTAAAGCAAAATGTGTGAAACTGAAAAAGAAAGCACAGAGGTAGAAGGAAGATTGGTGGAGGAGAATCGTGAAGAACGCCAGAGGGGACGTAATAGCTTGGCATTGTAAACTCTAGTATGACTGAGAACGATCACTGGGGAATGTGTTAAAAAAAACATACCTGGAACATCCCACCACCACCAAAGGATTCCAATTAGACTGGCCAGGGGTAGGGCCTGAGAATCTGCATATTTGACATACAATCTGAGTGTTTCTGATGTAGTTGGTCCAAGGACCACACCTGAAGAAACACTGAAAAAGATGATTGTGTAAGTCTTGCAGAAGGCAGCAAAAATCATAATCTTTAAATAGGAAGGGATGGAGGGAATCAACAATATTTTCCTATTGAAGTTACATTTACAGATCTTATTTCTTTTCTGAGTGAGAGTTGGTATATTCCCTAGAATCAGAGAGTAGGTACCAAATAAAATGAAGCAGTACTTGCCATGCCATGTTTATACGCAACTTTCTTTTATCTAGCAACTTCATTTTTCTAGGACAGTTAAACTGAAAAATGGGGCAAAAAATGCAGAGTGGACAAAACTAACTTAAACCAATCCACATACTTTGCTCATAAAATAACTCCCCAGGGCCTTGCTTAGAGCTTATTTATTTTTGTTTTTAGAAATGTCTAAAAACTTAGCTATAGGGTTTCCTAACTCAGCAGTCAAAATTATAAAATTTGGCAAGAAGGGGTACACTCAGGGGGCAAGGGTCAGGGCTATTGCTAGAGGCAGAGATACAAGTGACAGCAAGAAATGACAGCTGACATCCTGACAGTGAAGACAATGAAAAGTAGACAAAAGAACTCATTTAGAGAAGGGCAAATTTTCTCAAATGATTAATAATGCCTAAGGACTACTATGTTATTGTGTGTCACAGCAACTGACATTCATAATGGTCATCTCTAAGTAAAAAAAATATATATTAAATTATGTTTAGTATATTTTGTTGAAAAAGGTCTGTAATTATATTATTAATATGACATTTTTGAAGTCTTCCTATTTAAAATGGCTAAAATTTTTAGTTCTTAAGAGAGTCAGCTTTTGTTTTCCATATTAAATATTTATTCATTTGCTCATTTGATTTTTTAGAAATTATTTATTGACAAATAAAAGTTGTATATATTTATGGATACAATATGGTTTTTTTTTTTTTTTTTTTTTGAGACGGAGTCTCGCTCTGTTTCCCGGGCTAGAGTGAGTGCCGTGGCATCAGCCTAGCTCACAGCAACCTCAAACTCCTGGGCTCAAGCAATCCTACTGTCTCAGCCTCCCGAGGAGCTGGGACTACAGGCATGCGCCACCATGCCCGGCTAATTTTTTTTTCTATGTATTTTTAGTTGTCCGATTAATTTCTTTCTATTTTTAGTAGAGACGGGGGTCTCACTCTTGCTCAGGCTGGTTTCGAACTCCTGAGCTCAAACGATCTGCCCGCCTCGGCCTCCCAGAGTGCTAGGATTACAGGCGTGAGCCACCGCGCCCGGCCATATATATATATATATAGTAGAATGGCTAAATCAAGTAATTAACATATCTATGACCTCATATGCTTATGCATTTTTTTGGTGGTGAGAACATTTAAAATGTATTCTAGCAATTTGCAAGCATACAATGCATTGTTATTAACTA
Organism: Indri indri; assembly: GCA_004363605.1. Lineage (NCBI taxonomy): Eukaryota > Metazoa > Chordata > Mammalia > Primates > Indriidae > Indri > Indri indri. The sequence goes on from RJWJ010000539.1 coordinate 180,664, forward strand.
TAGTCACCATGTTATATAGCTCTCCTGAATTTATTCATCCTGTTTAACTGAAATATTGTGTGTGTGTGTATATATATATATGTTATTTCAGCATATTATGGGGGTGCAGATGTTTAGGTTATATATGTTGCCCTTGACTCCCCACTCCCCCCCAAGTCCAAGTTTCAAGTGTGCCCATCCCTTGGATGGTGCGCATTGCACTCTTTGTGTATGCAAATACCCGTCCTCTCCTCCCCCCTTCCCCCTCCCCCCTGCCCGACATCCAATAGATGTTATTCTTATATGTACACTTATGTGTTGATCAGTTTGAAATATTGTGTATTTTGAAGAACATTTTCCCAACCCCTCCCTCAATCTCTAGCCTCTGATAACCACCATCCTATTCTCTGCTTCTGTGAGTACAACTTTTTTAGATTCCACACACAAGTGAGATCATGCAGTATTTGTCCTTCTGTGCCTTGGCTTATATTACTTAGCATAATGTCCTCCAGGTTCAAACATGATGTTGTAAATGATAGGATTTCCTCTTTTTAAAGGCTGAATAGTATTCTATTCTGTGTATATATTGCATTTTCTTTATCCATTCATCCATTGATGGACACTTAGGTTGATTCCCTATCGTGGCTATTGTGAATAATGCTTTATTTCTTATTTATTACTTTCTTATACCCTGCAAAGCATTGTACTAAGTGCCATGTGAAAATAACATGGTCACTCAAAAAGCGAAATGGAGAGTTTGGAAATGCAGGCATGTGGGGTTAAGAATAAAGGTCAGAGATTTAGATTGGGATTTGGAAGCCACTTGAACAGAAGTTTCAGTTGAAGCCATGAAGTATGGTAGAGGGTGTAGAGAAGACTGGGGCAGCTCAGGACAGAACCAGGTGGTGACCTCCCTCTCCAATGATAAATGAGGTGTTGCTATATTACATATAATGTGTACATTAATCCTCGTGACAGCTAGGATGGACTATGAATTGGGAAGTTTGGACATAATTATGGACTGAGTCTTCTTTGGAACAGAAGCCTTGTCTAATTCCCCCACTTCCTGCCCACCAAGGACGTGGTCTAAATGGCTTAAATAATAAGATCAAAAATAAGAATTGCTGGGAAAGATAAGCTTGACTGAGCCAGAGTCTTGTAAAGCAATTAAGTAAATGTCACCACAGAGCTGATTTGAATGCTTAAGGTTTGACTCTGATCATTAAGGCTTTCGCTTACTCAGGATGTAAAATTCTACAAAGTAAACTGGTGCTGTGAAATGTTTTGACATTTGTTAAGAAAAAGAAATACTTCTAATTACTCAGTGATTGATATGAAAAATGAATATAGTGCAGTAAAATATATAATATATAGTGCATTAAAATACATGGATCTGCTAAGCTGAGAGAACAAAAGCTTTCTAAATTTTGCTGGTGATGTCTGTGGGTAGAAAGGAGGCAGTAATCCAGATCTACATTCTGAGTATGCTGTGATTCCAGTTAAGCCTCCTGTCAAGTCACAGGAGCAGCAGAGGTGAACCTTGTTGAAGTCATTCACCAAAATGTATTTAACACTTACATGCATGGCCCTTTGGTAGTTACACGGGAGATACAAAGGTGAATAATATTTAACCCTTGCTTTGAAGGAGCTTATGAGTAGCTGTGGTATGTACAAATGACTACATCAGAAGGTAAGAGGTGACTATACAGTGCCCTTGCATATCTCTTGTTCCAACCTTTGAACAAATCATCCAAAGATGTTTGGACCTTACATAGGAAGTCAACTGAACCCAATATGTAATTAAGTTCACAGCAACTTCAACAGTAGTATCTTTTCTTTAATATATCACCACTATTTATTTTTAACCAGGAACAGACTGAACCAGTGTCTAATTAAAGCTGCAAATTTATAAGTGCTTGGAATTAATCAGTACCAAAAGCAATTCTGACATAGCCCAGTTGTGAAAATCAAAGGCACTTGGTTTAAATATTTCCTGGCACGTAGTAGGCAATCATTACATATTTGTTGAAGGAATAAAAGTTAGAACATAAAATGTAGTTTAAATTTGGTATGAACTATCTGAGTTCTATATTTATAGTGTGCATTAGTTGCTATCACTTGAAACTGTGAAATGTATCACATTATTTAGATAGACATCATCTGCAGAAGTCTTCTTTGGTGGTTAAATGCTCCCCAACGTGCAGCTGAAAGTCATGTATTCAGCTAGAAAGTCCAGAGAGCAGACTTCTGCCAGATGACAGCCATCTGGTGGCCCTTAGGTAAAATGATGCCTAAGTGTTCACATCGCTGCCCTTTAAGCCAAGAAAGCTACTTTTGAGAAATCTTGTACAGGAGAGAAGGGGCTACAGTATGTAGGCTATTAGTATTTCCTAGTGCAGGTAAGGGTGTATTTTTTTAAATAAACTTTATTTTCCAGAACAATTTCGATTTACAGAAAAAGTGTGAAAATAGTACAGAGTTTCCATATACCAGGTGCCCTGTTTCTTCTATTCTTAACGTCTTACGTTGGTATGCTGTATGTATTAGAATTAATGAACCAATATTGATATGGTATCACTAACTAAAGCCCATGCTTTATGTAGATTTCCTTAGTTTTTACCTAATGTCCCTTTTCTGTCTCAAAATTCTATCCTTGATGCCACATCACAGTTTCATGTCTCTTGAGGTGCCTTTTGGTTGTGGCAGTTTCTCAGACTTTCCTTGTTTTTAATGACCTTGACAATCATTTAGAGTACTGGTCAGGTATTTTGGAGAATGCCCCTTTACTGGGATTTACCTAATGTTTTTCTCGTGACTAGACTGCGGTTATGGGAAGAAAATCACGCATTCCACAGATGCCATTTTCATCACATCACATCAAAGATACATAGTATCAACATGACTTATTGCTGTTGCTGCCAATCTTGAGCGTCTGGTTGAGGTACTGTTTGTAACGTTTCCTGTTGTAAAGTTACTTTTCCCTCTTTCCGTATTGTACTCCTTGGAAAGAAGTATCCATACTATACACAGCTCCCACTTAAGGAATGAGGAGTTATGCTCCACCTCCTTGAGGCCAGAGGATCTACATAAACTAAATGGAATATTTCTGTTGGAAGATTTGTCTCTTCTACACTATCTATTTATTTATTCAGCCATTTATTTATGCCATATGGACTCATGGATATTTATTTTATATTTTGGGTTATAATCCAAATACTTATTATTTTGTTGCTCAAATTGTTCCAGGTTTGGCCATTGGGAGTGTTTTCAGTTAACCAACACTTTGTCCCTTTGACATACCCTCATCATTGTTAAGTTTATGCTTTTGTTTCATCTCATTTTGTTTTGTTTTAGAAGTTTCTTACTTTCCGGCTCTACCGGGTAGTCCAGCTTTGTCTTGTGTATTTGTTGCCCCAGTCCTAGAATCATTCGTGTTTCCAGGTTGCCCCAGTCCTAGAATCATTCGTGTTTCCAGGGATCCCTGGTTCCTTTTATCGGGGAATGGTCTTAGGAACTAACACCTGGGCACAGGCGTGCTTGTTGCTAATGGGGAATTAGGGTGCTGTTTTGATGTTCATGTGGGAGCTTGACCTCATCTTCCTGGACCCATCTCTCCTTTCCTGCTGTGGAAGTTTACAGCCACTCCTCACACTCTTGGTAAGCCCCGCTCCTTTTCTTCTCTTAGCTATTCGTTATCTGCAACTCCTTCAGAACCAAAGCAGCAGTAGAAAGAGCTGCCAGAAAAAAATTAAGTCTGTATCTCCTAGAACTGATCAGTAGATGAGAAAAGTCTGATCCATATTGCCATCCCCAGGCAGGCGTTTCAGTTCTGATGCTTTTAGCTGCAGTATCCACCCCTTAGGGAAGATGACCTTTTCTTAGTAACCAAAGACTCAGCTCAAAATAAATAATAAGGAAATAAAACAATAAAACCAGCTAAAAATGAGGAAATTGTTAGCCAATTCAGTGGCCCAATGTCAAAACCACAAGATCTTCCCAACTTTCTGCCACACTGTCTTGGTGTACAGGCCTTGCCCTTAAGCCAGATACCCTCATGACTGCAAGATGCTTGACACAGGCCTATGCATCATATCTAGATATGGAGAGCATCTGTTTCTTGCCTTTGGAGTATGGGAAACACATTTCTAGAAAGCACTAGCAGACCTCTTCTTATGTCTCACAGGCCTAACTTGGGTCATATGTTCACCTCTAGAGCAATCATTGGTAAATTAAATGGGCCTATTACAATTGGTTTACTCAATAGAATGTGTTCTTAGGCTCCCCTGAGGGGTAGATTTCTGGTGAGTAAAATTGGGGATGCTCAATCCCCAAGGGAAGAGGTCGGAAATGACTATTGAGAAGGCGACCAAAAATATCTAGCAGAGTGGATAAAGCATTATCATATTCCCTTACAATCCTGATAAAGTCAGGGTTCCTGTGTGTGTGTTTATATACACACTCTCAGAGTCATTATGCTTATAGCCTGTGGTCCTTGAAAGCAGAGCCTGAGAAGGGCTTACCCACAGGAAGTTTACTTGGGGATAATCTCAGGAAGCAGAAGTAGGGGACCTAGGCGGATGAAACAGGGAAGACAGAAAGCCAGTTAAAGGATATATTGTAATTTGACCACTGCTGTGGGCAACGGGTACTCAGTCCTTCTGGAACATTTTGAGGAACCTTAGGAAAATCATCTCAGAACTGCTCACCAAGGGGTAAAAAGGGGAGGCATTAATTTATTAGCCTTAGTCTCCCATTGCATCAGGTGGCCCCATGAGTATTAATTTGCCACCCCTACCTCCCCAACCCCCACCTCCAGGCTTGATAATTGTGAGTTTTGAGCAGTTCCCACACCTCAGCACCAGAGAAGCCCCAGGGCAGAAAGCGAGAAGTAGCCATGGGCTGAGGACAGGCACCATCAAATTATACCTCTGTGAAGTTGGCCAAAGCCTGTCTGGAACCTGCTGCCACAGCAGTGGTTGGATAAGAGGTGGGGCAGAGAGGGTGTGAAAAAGAGGCGCAAAAGGAGTGTCCAATACATGGCATTTATCCTGATGATAGTATTCACCACTTGTGGGAGTATTTAATATGAATCTCCGCCAGACTACAAGGTCTGTAAGGACAGAAACTGCATGGACCTGGATTATTTTTTCTATCCCTGTTCCCTAGCACAGTGTCTAGTACATTGTAGGTGCTCACCAAAAGTACATCGAATGGATGGATAGATGGGTGGATGTCACAAAATGAAGAAAAAAGGAATCGAATCACCAAACACATCATTTCAAGGAGAAAGCATTCAATAATAAACTATAAATCAGTCCAACCTCACCCAGGTAATGTCCCAAGTCATCTAGGACTCTCCAAGTTCCTGAGGCCTTTGAGGGGTTGGGTTAAGAACGGGCTAGGGCCAAAGAAATATGCTGCAGGGCCTCACTACAGATCCCAGCTAGTGCTTGGTTTGGAGAATACCCGATGGAAGGCATCCCTTCCTGCCTCATGCCAGCATGCATTTGGTGTGGTTCTGTGGGATTCACAGAAGTTCTCGTTAGGTGTATTTTTATGGATTAACTCCCAGTATCTCCTAGGATAATGGGAGGTTAGTTCCTGAGGTTTCCTCAGTGCCAACCCTGCCTCACAGAGTAGCCATGCAATATGGTGCAGAAATTGGCCACTCGATATGTCTTGAACACAGTAGTCCCAGCGAGTACCCCTGCCACCTCGGGACCGGAAGCAGAGTCAGGTATACACAAAGCCCCAAGCGTGGCCACTCTACCGAGTATCGCTCTACGTGCGGCGCATCTTAACTGTGCCTATTTATCATAGTTGTGGATTTACAGCCCTCTGTCTTTTGAAATTAAATCAAAATTTCCAGGGTAGTGACTATGTCAGCCTCCATTGTTCAGTCAACCCTACTACTTGTAGATGATCAATAATAAAGACGACAAGCTATCCATCTCCTTCATAAAGCATTTTAACCGTAAAAGAAAACGTCTGGATTTCTTTCCTTGGTTGATCAGGCAGCACAGAATCCACGCTCATATCTTGATGTGACCTGATCTGAGAACCTGTCTGATTGAAGCCATGTCCCCATCCTGCAGAGTTAAGGGCATTCATAGGAAAGAATATATTTTAATGAGCATTGTGCAGATGCTATTAAAGCTATTATCCTGAAATGACATTTCCCATCACTTGGCTGGGATTTGTCTGTTTTTGACATTTGCTTGCTTTTTAAGAGACAGTAGAGACATTTAACTCTAGTAGAGCTCCAAGAGAAGGTAAATCTGAGGGTTTTTATAATTTAGTCCCAGAGTTCTCTTTAGAAATAAGAACTTATTCACAATATATTAAGACTTCTTTCTGTTCTACTTGCCAATTCACTGAGCCAGGTCAAAGATGTTGGCAGCCTCCTCTGTTTGAACTGGCATTACCTGAAGTAATCGCCCAGCAAAACTGCCATCTCAGGACTCCTTGCATCTACTTACAACTTCCTGTGGGAGCCACTGAGAATGTAGGTCTGGTTTATGAGATGACGTGTGGCCCCCCTGGATGAAGGCAGGCCCCTAGCCAGTCTTCCACCTGGCATTCAAGCGTCTGTGGTCTTTCAGGCAATTTATACAGCTCCTTAGCCTAACCCAGAGGCTTGGTGTTGTCAGGTAGATTTTGTTTGGCTTGCATAGATTTACATTTTTTAAATTAAATGAGTTGCCATTATCCAAAATGAGGAATTTCACACAAATATTCAAATTTTTGGCTTCTTTTGAAAGGTAAGAAGATCTGGTAGCAGTGGGCCCCATATCGCCACATGAATGTTCAGTCATGGCTGCCCATCGGAAGGGAGTAGGCACTCCAGTTTCGAAGAGCAACTGCAGCAGGTTCATGTCCGCACCGACGCCCAGTCCACTTCATGTGTGAAATCACTCCCCGGCCCCAGGGGCATCAGGGTGTGTGCCTACTAGCAGGGGATCCAAGGGCACTCATCACCCTTGGAACCTTTTGCCCAATCCCAGAAAACGTTGCACTTAAATCCCCCAAAGTTCAAACAAAAAATAGTCTTTAGATTTACAGTATTGAATTAGTCCAAATAGGATACCAATATTAAATCTGTGTGCAGTTCTAAGATGAGAAGACAGGAGTCCACCAACTGTTGTTAATAAAGACCTACCTTAATATCCCTTTGAATGAGGTTTTTTTTTTAATAAAACTTTTTATAAAAATTTATCAACAAATTTACCCCATTTAAGAAAATCCAACATAGAAAACTCAAAATGTACACAGAGAATACATCAGGATATGTTTATTCATTTATCTGATATATATTCATTGTGCACTGTTATAGGCTCAGCAGTGTTCTAGGCAATGATTTCTTTAAACCTGCAGTCCCCACCTCCCGGGCGGTGGATGGGCACTGGTCTCTGGCCTGTTAGAAACCGGTCCGCACAGGTGAGCAGTGGGTCGAGCTAGTGAAACTTTACCTGTACTTACAGCAACTCCCCATCACTCGCATCGCTGCATAAACACTGCCTCCTGTCAGATCAGGACGGCATTAGATTCTCATAGGAGCATGAACCCTGCTGTAGACTGCGCACGCGAGGGATCTAGGTTACGCTTCTTATGAGAATCTAATGCCTGATGATCTGAGGTGGAGCTGAGGTGGTGATGCTAGCACTGGGGAGCGGCTGCAAATACAAATTATCATTAGCAGAGAGGTTTGACTGCACAATAAATGTAATGCGCTTGAATCATCCCGAAACCACCCCCCCTCCCTCACATGGTCTGTCTTCCATGAAATCGGTCTCTGGTACCAAAAAGGTTGGGGACCACTGGTTTAAACAGTGACTTGTATTCAATAGCACAGGGGAAAACTAATTGAAAAAAGCAAGTCATAAAACAGTAAGAACATTAAAATCGTGTACGTATTGTTTTTGATGGTTTCTGAAAACATGAAACAGAGGCAAATAGAGCAAATACATACCTGTATACTCAAAATATTTTAACATATATTTACATATGTGTTAATGTATTTTATATTATATACATTTATTTGTACTTTTATATAAAAAGTATTTATATTTATATTATATGTTCATTTATATAAAGATTTCAAAGGCTATCCACCAAAGTGCCAAATAATGGTTCTCCATATATGACAGGATTATGACTGACCTTTTTTTCCTTCCTTTTTATTATGTATATTTAAGTCAATTTTTCTTCTACAATGAACTTATATATACTTTATTTTTAAAGACAATGACTTGTAAAAATTATATTTGCTTCAAGAATGACAAAAGTACTGAAGTTTGAAGAGGAAGTACCCCAAGAATAAAAACTTCTGGATTCTGATCTTTTCTACAAGTCAGTTACCGGTGGCAAACGGGGCAAGTTTTCTACTTGGGAGTGGCAGAGCCTAGATCTAGGAACATGAATTGGGTGAACCAGGGATCTATCTAGTGGAGGGTCAGGGATGGGCAGAAACTACTATGTAGGTGCTAGAAGAAAGTCTCCTTGGCAGCTAGACCATGATTTCAGATCACTGCAGCAAGGAACAAATGAAAGTCATCCAATAGAACACTTGACTCTAAGGAGGTCCAGCACAGGGAAACAGGATGTGCCAAACAGTGTGGGTGGCCCCAGGGACCAGCAAACTGCGAAGGAATTAAATGCATTCAGTATGCATGTTCAATGTGCCAAGTACTAAAGTATGCAATATATTCTTAGACATCATAATGAGGAAACTGAGGCTCAGAGAGGCAAGGGAAACTAGCATTTGGTGAATGCTGACTCCCTGCCACGCATTGTACAATGTGTTTCACAGACATTGTGAAAATTGCCAAGGTCACCCAAGTAGCGAGTGGGAGAGTTTAAATTCAAATGCAGCTTTTCTGATTTCATGCTTCTTCCACTCACTCGACCGCCCTGCTTCTACCCGTACATCATGAGCATCATCTCAGGAATCCCTTCTGGCTGGAAGCGTGAGCATCTCCTCCCAAGCCACCCTTTGGTGAGGAGGGCGCTGGCAATGCCTCGCAGGGAGAGGAGTTTCCTGATGGCAGGGTAGACGCCCCAGCACAGATGCCATTTTCATCAAGTGTCAGAGAAGCAAAAGCTGCCTAATATTTGTACAATTTTTGGCTGGCTCTATTTTCCAACAATTCATTGAATGCAATAAAATGAGCCCGTAGTAAAAAGACACCATTCCTACTTCCAAAAGAATTGGTGAATTTGGGGGTGAGAAAGGGAGAACACAGATCATGCCTCTCCGGAATGAATTTCTTCATGTCCCATGGCTGTCAGCATTCGCAGACATGGCACAAGCCCCGCTATGGCACTGGCTTAGGTGAGTGGACATGTGCTGGGGCAGAGGGGTCAACATCTCAGGTAGGGCCCCGCCTCGAAAAGGTTTATCCTCCAACTGTGGACACAGGGCCCAGCTGGAAAAAAGAACACAGCAGGAGGGGGCACAGGGCAGGGTGCCAGAGAAGTTCAGGGAAGGGGAGGAATTCTTCTTTGCTGGAATGCACAGCCTTCCACAAACCAAACCTGGCTCCATAGGCTTTTGCAGGCCTAGATCTGTCCAATCAAGTCCTAAAATAAGTCTTTATTGGCCTGACATGTAAGCCACCGTGATAGTGAGATTAAGCAACACTCTGCTGTGTAATAACAAAACATTCTGCTTTTAATTGACTTTTTTTATATTTACTTGTTTTTTTTTTTTTTTTTTTTTAGGGGCTTACCATGCCTTCATCCATCCATCCACTCCTCCACCCATTCATCCACCTCAATATGTCACTCCGAGCTAGGTGCTGGGAATCCCCGTACCAGGGAGACGTCACCCCTGCAGTCACAACACGCTCTGCCAAGGGACGGCATTGCACTCACTTCTTTCTGGATCTCTTTGGCAATCATACCTGGAATCTAAATGCTCCCTAGACAGAATGAGAAGCTCTGTAAATGGATTAAGTATCCCAAGCATGCATTACATCAGTGGTTCTCAAATGTCGATTCAAACGCAAATCACCTGGGGTCCTTGTTAAAATGCCGATTTTGATTCAGCTCTGGCGTGGCCAACGTTCTCCAATTCTAATTTGTTCCCAGGTGACATTTCTGGGCCTTCAACCCACACTTCAAAGGGCAAGGTTTTACAGGACATAAAGATGATGTTGAAGTCTGGACTTCTGAAGACCAGAGAGAGTCACTCTTCTTAAATTCAAGGGTAAATATACCACCACCAAATTCACGCTTCTTTTTCTGCTTTAGGGAAAGAGCTTCATGGAAGCACTTTAACCTTTAATTCACATTTTCCCTTCCAAAAATTAAGAGTTTAGTCCAATTTTTTTTTTCTATTACACATACCTTCAATTTTCTCTCAAGACAGGCAAAATGTGGCTTCAGAAATCCACTGAGAATTAAACGCACTTCAGAACAAGGAGAGAGGAGCCAGAGCTAATTACCCTAAGCCTGCCAAGCTGTGTTGGGGATCCGTCATGATCGTGTTCACTGCGTGCTGCAGACCCACAGGGGCACCTGCAGTTAATTCTGATGGCTACAAGCCCAGGGTACCTAACAGCCTATGATTAGGAAGGAATTACTAAACTTTTATTTAAAACTTTTTTTTTATTTAAACTTTATTTAAAAGGTCCCAGGAAGAAAACGGGGACAAACACCAGATATGTTTAATTACTTATAGAGCTTAGCTAGAATGTACACCCTTATTTTCTGGCAATGCCTCTTTTTAATTTTTCTATATTTTTAAGTGGTACCTGTCCCTTTGGTGCCACAGTTACACAGCCTTAATGATACTTCTGCAAATGATGGGATCCCAGAAGTCTTTGGGTATCATTTTTTTATAGGACAAAAGAAACTGGTAATTATCCCCACTGTTTGATGCTGGCACACATAGTATTTCTTGGTAAAAGATGATTTCACAGCATCACCTCATTAACGTTTCTGTATATTTCAAAATGAATGTTATACGACACTGTTTATAAACTCTGGATTGGTCCACAGTTTCTAGTTCAATTACAAAAGACCCAAGATAGGTTTTTTCAGGGCCACAGAGTGCCAACATGTGTCTGATCTCAAAATCTTTGGGAAATGTGCCCACCCTCCAAAATGCTTACAGATGTGCCTCTTTTTTGTAAAATAAATACTCTTTTTGTATTTGGTCTTTCCTTGGCACGTTCACAAGATTATTCAGTACGTCATACGGAGTGGTGAAGATAAAGGTAAGCATCACAATTATTCATACAAATTGCACTTGGGTGAGATACCATAAGAAAGTAAATTCCCAGAGGATAGAAAAATGGTTTCCTAAAATCAGTCCATATTAATAAGCAGCGTAGAGCTCTCTATATATTATACATCACCAGACAAGGAGATGCATTTGGTTAGGGCACGCCAGGCTAGGATATGAATCATGGAATGATATTCCAAGATTATTACAGAATACACATATGATATAAACCAGAAAAGGCTGCATTTTAACCTCTGTGACTCATGCATTACAGCCTGTGGCTTCAAGAGGAGGGTTAGGAACCAGGACGACATCCGGCTCAGGCCAAGAGAAGTTACAGCCAAGAGAAACAGAAGTATCAGCTTCCCAGCAGAAAGCAGGATGCAGAGAGCTTCACGCTTTACATTAGGTGGAATTATGTAACAATAGTTGGGACTCTGGGATAGAGGGTTTTGTGCTTTTTTGTGTGTGTGGTATAAATATTTAAATTTCTCCATAACATTAGAGTTGGAACTTACTTTCCTGGAAAGAAATTCTAAAACAAATTGACAGCCAAACACTCAGTAGAGTTTCTAAATGCCAACAGGTTTGTTTCCATTACAGAACACAGGGAGTTTTTACCTCCCTCACTTTTCATGGTGTTATCACTTCCAAAATTTCTAAGGTCATTGTACTATGGGGCTTTGGTTCTTGGTTAACAAGCTTCCAAGAGCATCCCAGGAATATTCTCCTATTAGCTGAACTTTCAACTGAATTCTGCCTGGCAGGAGGTGTTATGAAACATTTTTTTTTTTTTTTTTTTGCCAGCATTTGCTTTTTAACACTCTTTTACCTGGGTTTCTGAAATCAGTTCCCTGTATAGATAGTATCTCTATTTTTGCTTCTTTTTGACTCAGATCTTTAAGGGCTTCAGAAGTACTCAGGACTGAAATCTAATCTGAGAAGGTTATTATCAGAACTTTAGAAAACAGTGTGCTTATGCTCTATACCTGTACATAAGTCGTCATCGATATCTATATTCAATCAGGATGAAGACGAATTACAGTAGACAATTGTTTTTGGATTGCCTGACATCCATTCCATCTTCTTAGCGTAATAGCACCCCACTTTTTTGGAGAATAAATTACCTCTACCCCATTAGATGCAGTCTGTTAGGACTCCCAAACAGGAGTCAGGCATGTCACCAAAGCCAGTTCGATCAGAGTGAACTTCAGGAAATTTACAGGAACTATAAGAAAAGCAGTATTCTCTTTCCTGGTGGATGTGATTTTGGGAAGATTTTGTGCTTTAAAGCCAAAGTTTGCAGCTGCCACGTGGAGCCTGGGAATGAGGATCTCCTCATAGAAGGCAGAGAAACTAACTGTGTTTAAAGAGCACTTAAATTTTTAATTTTTTATGGGTAAAGAGTAAGAATCTATATTAAGAATCTATATTAAACATAATATTTGTATTAATTTCTTTGGTTAACAGACACCAAGTTCTTGTGCTACAGAATGTTTTGAGGATAACCTTGTCTAATGCATGTCTGAGACTGTTAACAAAACTTGAAGAAATGATAAAAAAGAATGGAGCACCAATTAAGAGTGATCTATCAGCACGTTTCAGCCACAAACCCTGTCCTAATTCTTGTGATGCCATGTTTCTTAATATTACAAGCCCCTTTCCAAAAGGTTCGGGAAATTTATGAGAGGGTTTTGAGCCCATGGAAAATACCGAGTTATAATCATGGATTTAAAATCATTATACACGTGTGTGTGCATAAATGCCAACTATTCCCATACTACAGAAAATTAAGTAAATTATAACTGATGAGATGTTGCACTAATTTCCTTTCATCGCTCATGTAGGCTTGACTACAAAGTCTTTCTTGGCTCACGAGTAGAGGATTTTGCACATATTGCTTATTATTTCATTCCAAGCCCAAAAGCCACAACAAAGCAAAATCGATAACAGTTGTAAACATTAGATAACAGACATCTTTGCACAGCAGAACTCTCAGAGTTCACTAGATAATAGGCATGAAAGCACTTTGGAAAATTTAAGGCATGACACGAATGTGAGGAATTATTACTGGGTTAAAAAAAATCTCAGAGGGAAAACGTCTCAACAGCTCCATGTATGCACATTATTTTCAAACTTCAGTGTATAACAAATAAAGCAGAAACTCCCCTGCTAATACATATAATAGAAGAGTTAATAATTAATATGGCTCTGGGAGTTATATATTTCATATGTATTTTAAGAAGTGCCATTTTCATTTTTAAGAAATTTAATCACCCCTGCACCCCCTACCAAAGGTATTAAGGAAAAAAAAATTCTCCGTGGGAAATAAGACAGAATGTTATATGTGAATATTTATATAATCCTTAAGTTTAAAAAACCTCATATCATTAAAAACTTATTATTACCTTTATTTAGGCAGGATAATGGTATTGAGCTATGTTTTTTCAAAAGAGTTCTTGTGTGTTAGAGTTACATAGTAAAAGTTTTATAGATATAATAATATGATATCCGAGATTTGCCTCAAAATTCTGGGAAAGGGAATGTGAGGCGGGCAGAGATAAAAAATGAGACTGGCCATGTTTTTGGTAACTGTTGAAGCTGTGCTCATGGTACGCGGAAGAATTCTGTATATGTTTGAAACTTTCCATAATAAAAGTTGAAGAAAACCCACCTCACATCAACATTTGAAACATTTCAGAACATTTCTAGGGGCTGAACAAAAAAATACGGAGCGAATCCATTGCCAAAATACTCATTCTAACGGATCTTACTGTCTGATTTTGGGCTATTCTAGTCCAGTCTACTCTCACATGCTACCAGAATTAAATTTCAAAAAATTAAATTAGTTCATGGAATTCCCTTGCTCAAAATACCTCTTTTGAGTTCCCATCACCTAATTCATTCTTTTGTGACCTCACAGCACTTTGGTCTTGCTCTCTTACAGAAATTTCCTGTGTGGTACTATCTTTTCTGCTATCATGTTTTTATCTCCTGCAAGACTGTGAGATCCTTGAGGACACAGAACATGTCTTTTTATCTTTCTATCTTTAGTGCCTGGCACATTGTCTAGCATATGGGAGATGCTCCATAAGTTTTTGGTGAATGAAATAAATGTGAAATACAAACAAATTACATAAAAGTAAATGTTTAGACCAATGAAACTACCACAGGTTAGTAATGATGGCTAAATAATTTGCATTAGAAGTTTTGGTTTTGTTTTTGTTTTAATCCTTTTAAATAATTCATGAAATTTATTTATAATTAAATTTAAAGGTGAAACAATACTTATGCTAATAAAATGTATCTTCTAATTGGAAAAATACAGGTGAATAAAATGTATATAATTTCTTTGATACTCTTAGATATACATACCTAAAGCCAATCTAATTATTAGGAGCATACTATCCTCAACAGACAATATCTTGGTAATAGTTCCAATATCTTGCAAGATTGGTTGCCTTAGTATAATAATCATAAGCATAAAAATCATAATCAACTTGAGTACTTTTCTGCAAGCAATAAAAGAAAAAACAGATAAATTGAACTTCATCAAAATTAAAAACTTCTGTTCATCAGCGGGCGCGGTGGCTCCCTGTAATCCTAGCACTCTGGGAGGCCGAGGCGGGCGGATCGTTCTGAGCTCAGGAGTTCAAGACCAGCCTGAGCAAGAGCGAGACCCCGTCTCTACCAAAAATAGAAAGAAATTAATTGGACAGCTAAAAATATATAGAAACAATTAGCCGGGCATGGTGGCGCATGCCTGTAGTCCCAGCTACTCAGGAGGCTGAGACAGGAGGATCACTTGAGCCCAGGAGTTTGAGGTTGCTGTGAGCTAGGCTGATGCCACGGCACTCACCCCAGGCGAGAGAGTGAGACTCTGTCTCAAAAAAAAAAAAAAAAAAAAAAAACTTCTGTTCATCAAAGGACATCATCAAGCAAGTAAAAAGACAACTCACAGAATGAGAGGAAATATTTGCAAATCATATTTCTGACAAGGGTCTAGGATCCAGAAAACATAAAGAACTTCTACACCTCCACAGCCAAAAGACAAAAAACCTAGTTAAAAAATGAACAAAGGACCTGAGTAGCATTTCCTCCAAAGAAGATATACAAATAGCCATAAAGAACATGGAAAAATGGTCAATGTCATTAGTCATTAGGGAAATGCAAATCAAAGCCACAATGAAATACTACTTCACACTCACCTAGGATGGCTGCAATAAAAAAAATGGAATTCACAATAGACAAAAGGAGGAAACAACCCAAATGACTATCACCTGATGACCAGATAAGCAAAATGTGGTATATCATACTACGGGATACTACACAACTATAAAAAGGAAACAAGCACTGATTTATGATATCAATGAATGAATCTTGGAAACATTATGCTAAGTGGAGGAAGCGATATACAAAAGGTGATATTGTATGACTCTCTTTATGGAAAATATCCAAAATAAGCAAATTCATAGATACTAAAAGCTGATTAGTGATTGTCAGAGACTGAGGGGAGGACACTGACGGGTGACTGTTTAATGGGTATAGGGTTTCCTTTTGGGGTGATGAAGTGTCTTGAAACTATAGATAGCAATGATGGTTGCACAACATTGGGAATGTCCTAAATGTTACTAAATTTATACTTTAAAATGGTTAGAATGGTAAATCTTATATTTTGTGTATTTTGCCAAAATAAAAAATGAAGCTTTCCAAGTCCAACTTCCAGAGATTCTATTGTGAGGCAGCAGGTATGTGGCCTAGGATTACGTAGTTTTAGCAAGTATCCAGGTGATTTGATGCAGGTTTCTTGGGAACAAACTTTGAGAAACATTGATGTACTGTTTTTATGTGTATTTAAACGACTTTCATGG
Organism: Indri indri; assembly: GCA_004363605.1. Lineage (NCBI taxonomy): Eukaryota > Metazoa > Chordata > Mammalia > Primates > Indriidae > Indri > Indri indri. Next base: position 196,741 of record RJWJ010000539.1, read on the forward strand.
TAAAAGCCTCCTACCATATAATTTAGCAAGGAAAATGTCTCAGAGGCATCACACATTACCCTTCAAATTTCCTGCTTCTTAATATGGAAAACTTAACAACTTTAAATGACACTTGTCCAGGGCCTGGTTACATAAGCACGCTTTCAGTCTCCCCACTCGAGATTCTTCTGGTGACATCTGGAGTCACAGTTCTGTTCCCTGGTCAAGGTTAATCTCTTCTACAGCCTTGATAGCATTCTTTTCCTTTCACTCATGTTTTCAACATTTTTTCTTTCTACTGCCTCCTTCCTTGCGGCCTAAAACCACTCATGCATTTCTGTATCCTAACACTGGGTCTCCCTTGGCCTCTGCTCAAATCCATATGTAGCCAAGATCCTTGAAAAGCCGATAGATGTTCTCTCTCATTTTTCTGTCTTCCACCTCTCTATCCCAGCCCTGCCCCCCATCGAATCCTCAGAGCAACCCTACGAGATATGTACTGTTTTTGTTCCATTTTACTATGGGGAAAATAATAAGCTCTACCAGGACATAAACTCTACAAGAACTGGAACTTTGTGCTTTAGTCACTGCTCTTTTCCCAGAATCCAGAAGAGTACCTCAATCGATGCTCAATGAATACTTACAGAATCAAAGCAGTATCTACATGACAGACAAAACTTTGAGAGTAGAGGAAATCTCAGAAAGAAAATCCAAGTTCAATGATCTTGTCCCTTTTACAGATGTAACAATTTTCAAATTATTAAGCTCAAGTAAAGTCAATCCGATTTAGAGGTCTGTCACCATTTTGACCTGGGTAATTTTGTTAGGTCGCAATTGGAAACTAGCGCATGAGTACTCAGAGACCTCTGGTCTGAGATACCCTGTATCAACATACTGACAAGGTTTGGAAGGGTTCAGAAGGACTCAAATTGTGACTTTTGTTCTTTTATTAGAGACGTATTCTGAAATAGGAGGTACAATAAGAGAGGGTAGCTCTTGCATGGTGTTTACCTTAATATATTAGTCTAAGAAAGTAAACGTATTTGTGTATTTTGCTTACATGTACTTCTTCTTCCATTCTTGTTTCAATATAAACTCCTAGTGTTTTAAAATTTCCTTTGACAAGATATTTAAAAACCACAACTGATAAGCTGTATGTTTTACTTTTGAATAATTTTCCTTTAAACTTTATTTTATTGATAGTAAAACCATTATTTAATTTATTTGCTTATGGAATTTATTCATTATTAATTATCTATCCTAAACAATTAAAAATTAAGTACACTAAATATTTATACCATGTGGGATAGAAGACAGAAAGGAGGGATGAGCATTGGGAAGAAGTGAAAACACAGGAAATGAGCTTAGTTCACAGGGCTGTAAAATCTAATTTGCAAAATTAGTTTTTCATGCATCGTCTTATTTAAGATGTTCTGTCCAATTTCCATTAAGCACCTAGCCTGAGCCAGATTCTGTGTGAGCAATGGAGAAACAAAGACAAAACAGTGTGTTCCCTCCCATGATAGTCTTATAGTTTCATAATACAGGGTATCCCAAAAGTCTCCACCCAAAGGAAACATTTTGTAATGAATATTTTGTAAATAAAGGTACATTGGGCTACAATTTCCCATTTTCCCTATGTATGGCAACTTTTGGGACACCCTGTATAATGCTTCACCATGTCTAAAGGGTCTCAAAACATTTGGAGCAAAACCTCATTTCACGTGTGTAAGGAACATCTAAAATACAGCTTGAAGTGAAAATGTCTACTTCCCAATCTTCTTTCTCCGCATGCAAACATTTTCCTTCTGTCCGGCCTGACAACTAGAACACAGTTTCCAACAATAGGACAGGAAGTTTGTAACACACCAGCTAAGGGGCAGGCCCACCTCACCGTGGCTTCATTTTCCTGGGCCCAGAGCTAGTCTTCCCTCTGTTCTCCACCACCCTCAACCTTCTGCCTCATTCCACGGGGTTGATGTTGCCACCAAAGCACCAGAGCTGAGCCCAGACTTTTAAGAGAATTCCACTTAAGAAAAAAGCCATGTTCAACTATTGTCACTAATGCATTCAGGGTGGGCAATAATTGAAAGGCTCTAGAGCATTCTGTTAAGAGAGTCAGCATATAAAGTATGCTTTTTGTTGGACTATTGCGAGGGAATATTTTTCTTGCTAGTCACTAGAACAGCTGGTTGGGGATTTCCCTATTTTTGCCAGAGTGAATTAATTTGGAAAAAAAAAAAGAATCTTTTCTACTCCCTCTTCCACCCCTCCCCCACCAAAGTCAGCTGTACCTCAGGAAAGGCAAGAAATGAACACGAAGTCAGACTGGGGTTATTCATCTACAAATGACTCATATGGCTGGGTTTTTCTTTCTGGGTTTCCCACTGCCAGGCAGGGAATTTTAGTAGAGAAAAAACAAAAACATGTTACTGGCTACACACTCAATGCCTTTGCTCTCCCAAGACAATCACATTCCATTCTGGAATGCAATTCTCCAGAAGGAGCCCAGATTGGTTACACAAATGGTATGTGCCCCACCTTCAATTTGCCCGCCCCACACCCACCCAGCATTCTTAATGATGGGCATATTTCCTCAATGCTAAGTATTCATTTGTTCTTCCATTCAACAAATGTTTCTTAAGCATCCACCATGTATCAGACACTATGTAGGTGCTGAGAATTATAATAGTGAGAAAAACCAGGGACTTATTGTCTGTTGGGGAAAATTATATTGGTCAAAGTATAACATAAATGAGGGCATAAAGTTAAAGTAAATGTTGAGAAGAAACATGGTACTCTGATGGCTTGCAAAATGAGGCCAGACATGGATCAAGGTGGTGGTGGCTCAGGGAGATACAGCTGAAGGATGACTTAACCAGGAGGAAAAATACAAAAGAAAGGTGAGATCCAGATAGAAGGAACAGCATGTACAAAGGTCCTGTGACAAGAGGGAGCTTAGTGTGTTAGAGAAGTGAAAAAAGATCAGAAAGGGTATATTCAAAGACAAGTAGGAAAGTAGTGCAAAGTAGAGCCAGATCCATCAAAAATAACATAAACCCTTTAGGACTAATACATGAATCCAGCCAGGTTTTGGGATATGAGATCAATATACAAAAGTCTATTGTATTTCTACATAGTAGCAATGAACCATCCAAAAATAAAATTAAGAAAATAATCTCATTTATAATAACATCAAAAAGAATAAAATACTTAGAAATAAATTTAGCAAAAGAAGTATAAGATTTATACCTTGAAAATTATAAAACATTGTTGAAAGAAATTAAAGTAGACTTAAAGAAATGGAAAAGCGTCCCATCTTCATGAATTGGAAGATTTAATATTGTTAAGATGGTAATACTCCCCAAAATGATCCACAGATTCAACATAATCCCTATCAATATTCCAGATTATTTCTTCACGGAATTAACAAACTGATCCTAAAATTCATATGGAGGACTGGGTATGATGGCTCACATCTGTAACCCCAGCACTTTGAGAGGTTTAGGTGGGAGGATTGTGGAGCCCAGGAGTTCAAAATCAGCCTGGGCAACACAGTGAGGCCCTGTCTCTACAAAATATAAAAGAAATTAGCCGAGTGTGGTGGTGTGTACCTGTAGTCCCACGTACTTGAGAGGCTGAAGTGGAAGGATCACTTGAGCCCAGGAGTTCAAGGTTGGGTAACAGAGTGAGACCCTGTCGCTAAAAAGAAAAAAAAAAGAAATCTAAAATTCATATGGAAATTCAAGAGATTCAGTAGAGCCAAACACTCTTGAAATTGAAAAATAGAGGACACACTTCCAATTTCAAAACTTACTACAAAGCTATAGTAATCAAGACAGTGTGGCACTGGTATGAGGATGGACAAACAGATCAGTGGAACAGCACTGAAAGTCCAGAAATAAACCCTCTTACCTTAATCGATTAATTAAATTTTGACAGGGGTGCCAAGACAATTAATGGGAAAGAATAGTTTCTTCAATAAACGGTGCCAGAACTACTGAATATCCTCATGCAAAAGAATGAAGTTGGACCCATACTTCATACCATATACAAAAATTAACTCAAAAGACATAATTTACCTAAATATAAGAACTAAAACTTAAAGCTTTTAGAAGAAAACATAGGAGTAAATCTTTTTGACCTTGGATCGGGCAATGGTTTTTTAGATACGACACTAAATTTGCAAGTGACAAAAGAAAAAATAGGCAAATTGGACTTCATTGACATTAAAAACTTTTGTGCTTCAAAGTACACCATCAAAAAATAAAAAGGCAACCCACGGAATGGAAAAAAGTATTCTCAAATCATATAGTAGATAAGAGACTTATATCTAGAATATATAAGGTATTCTTACAACTCGACAATAAAAAAGATAAACAACACGATTAAAAAATGTGCAAAGTTCACACCCAAAAAACAGTCTAGACACAGATTTCCACCCTTCACAAAAACTAACTCAAAATGGATCATTGACCTAAATGTAAACTGAAAAAATATAAAACACCTGGAAAATAACATAGAAGAAAGTCTAGATGACATTGGATCTGGCAATGACTTTTTGGATACAACATCAAAGGCATAATCCAGGAAAGAAATAATTGATAAGCTGGACTTCGTTAAAATTAAAACTTATGCTCTGTGAAAGATACCATCAAGAGACCAAAAAGACAAGCCACAGACTAGGAGAAATATTTATAAAAGACATATCTGACAAAGGACTGTTATACAAAATATATAAGGAATTCTTAAAACTCAACAATAAAAAGTGAACAACTCAATTAAAAGATGGGCAAAAGACCTGGACACCTCACCAAAGAAGATATACAGATGGCAAATGAACATATGAAAAGATGCTCAGTATCATATGTCATTAGGGAACTGCAAATTAAAACAATGAGATAACTATACCACACATGTATTAGAATGGCCAAAACACAAAACCAAATCCTGGCAAGGCTGTGGAGCAACAGGAACTCTCATTCACTGCTGCTAGGATATGCAAAATAGCACAGCCACTGTGGAAAGCAGTTTGGATGTTTCTTACAAAACTAAATACGCTCTATTCATATGCTCCAGCAATCACACTCCTTGGTATTTACTCAAATGAATTAAAAACTTAAGTCTACACAAAAACCTGCACACAGATGTTTATAGCAACTTTATTAATAATTGCCAAAACTTAGAAGCAGCCAAGATGTCCTTCAGTGAGTAAATGGATAGACAAACTATGCTATATCCATGTGATGGAACATTATTCAGCACTAAAAACAAATGAGCTATCAAGCCAGGAGAAGACATGGAGGAAATTGAAAGTACATTATTAACTGAAAGAAGTCAATCTGAAAAGGCTAATTGCTATATGATTCCAACTATATGGCATTCTGGAAAAGGCAAAACTATGGAGACAGTAAAAAGAGCTATGGTAGGAGGAGGGTGAACAGGTGAAGGCCAGAGGACTTTTAAGGCAGTGAGACCACTCCACGTGACAGTATAAGGGTGGATACATGTCTTTATACACTTGTGAAAACCCACAGAAGGTACGACACAAAGAGTGAACCCTAATGTAAACTATGTAAGACACTCCATTACCCATATCATTCCACGGTGAAAAATGTTCTCCCTAAAACTGCTAGGCTGGATTATGAATGATTATAACTAGAAAATAAAATATTTTCTAAAAGTTTTAAAAAATATAGGAAAAGGATTTAAATAGATATGTCTCCAAAGGAGGTATACAAATGGCTAATAAACACAAAAGATGTTCAACACATTATTCACAAAAGAAACGTAAATCAAAACCACAATGAGATACCACTTTATATCTACCGGGATAGCTTAAAATCAAAAAGACAGACAATAATAAGTGTAGACAAGGAGGTGGAAAAATTGGAACCCTCCATACCCTGCCAGTGGGATTGTTAGGTGGCGCAGTCACTCTGGAAAAGAGTTTGGCAGGATTTCGAAAGTGAAACACAGAGTTACTATATAACCCAGCAATTTCACTCCAAGAGAATTGAAAACATATGTCCACAAAAAGACATGTACATGAATGTTTACAGCAACACCATTATGATATCTAAATAATGGAAACAACCCAAATGTCCATCACCTGGTGAGCAGATAAACAAAATGTGGTGTCTCTACACCATGGATTATGTAGCCATAAAAAGAAATGTGATGCTGACACGTGCTAAACATGGGTGAACCTTGGGAACATTTCGCTACATGACAGAAGACCACATAGTCTATTAATGTGTCCCAAATAGGTGAATCTACGGGTACAGAAAGTAGATTAGTGGTTGCTTAGGGATGGGGGTGGGAGGGAAGGGTTATGATTGCTAAACACACAGCCTTTCTTTTTGAGATGACAAAAGTGTTCTAAAATTGTGGTGATGGTTGCATGTATCTGTGAATATCCTAAAATCCACTGTATATTGTACACGTTAAAGGGATGAATTTTATATACATAAGTTATATCTCAATAAGCTAGGGATTGGGGGGGGTTGTTTATAAGTTTTTGAAGTGGGGCTAGAAAAGTTGGTGGGCCCTGTGAGCTCTGTAGGCCTTTCCAGGACCTGTGAGCCAGGAAGGTGATAAGTTTCCCTGACCTCAACCAAAACCTGACTCATGTTTGTACCCTCACAATATCCTGGAATAAAAAAAAAAAAAGCCTGACTCAACAGGCTTAAAAATGCCTTTGCAGGTCCCTGAGCCTTGGGAGAGAAAACTGTCCAGAATATAGAGTGAATAGCCCACTGTCCTCCCCTTGCCCCGACGTGGAATCTGCATTTGCTCTTGCGGATTCCCGGGTGGACAATACCACATTTCACTGAGTGGTGTTCTCCCCTGGGAGCACCTGGCACACGCTTCCAGTCCTATCTGGGCTCTCATTCTCCTGCCCACTCACCAGCTTTTCGCAAAACCAGCAGGAAAGCATAACCTTTTAGGGTCACACACATGACCTCGCTACTCAGCAGGCCTTTGTCCAACTGCTTCCTGCCCCACTTCCTGTGGGGGCAGATATTGATTTTTCTCATGACAAAGCAATTATTCACCCGCTCTGGAAGGCTGGGAATTTTAATCCCCAGTTTTAGAGGAAGGATAGTGACACTGAAAACCCTTTTAAGTAGAAAGTTATAGAAGGAAAAGCTAAATAAAGTGACTGCTCTCTGGGCAAAGGGGAGAGAGACAGCGATATTTACATAGACCTGATGGGTATTCAAAATAGGAAAAATAGAAAGAAGGTTTAAAAAGAAAACATCTCAGACCATACCCCAGAGAAGGAATTCCCTGTAGCCAGGCTCTAAGCCCTTTTTCAATACAAATTCAACCATCACAAGAAACGACTCACTCTCCAGTCATGTAACACTGTTGTGACTGAGCTTTGACTACTGGTGACAAAATCACACACTACCATTGGTAGAGTGAGAAAAATCTTTCCTTTCGTTAGTAGTGATATCATACGGGAAATAGCTGCTCATGTGGAGGAAGATGGTTTAAGCATGTGGTTCAGAAAAACACAACCAGTTAGTAGCTGTTGGAAAGAGCTGAGATCTGCAGCCATTTGAACTGTGTGAACAAGTCCCCGCAGGCAGACAGAGCAGGGTGAGTTGTGTGCGCACCCCCACCCTCCAGACTCACCTCCTCGGTTCTGCAAGACGCTGGCAGAGTTGCCTCACCCACGCCCAACACCCAGTAAACCCAAGGCTGCAGATTAGGTCCTCTCCCCACCCGCCTGGAAGCTGCAATTCTGCTGTTCTCCAAACGCTTTCCTTCTGTTGGTATCTACTGACAAAGGGGTCCATGTTGAGGAAAACAGCTCACAAGCAAAACAGCAAGTGAGGGAAATGGTGTCAGCGCACAGTGACAAGGACTCACCGGGCGCAGCCTAGAGAGACCCAGAGCTGCTCTCTGACAGTGGGGCGGGGGAGGCAGCGAGGTGGGTGGCGCCCTGCGGAAGGGCAGGAAACCTGCACCTAAGGCCAGCTAATGCCATCGTGAGACTGTGACATTTATTGATAGAGTTCAAGAGGAAATTTCTTTTTTAAAGGACGGGATTAGTAGGTGTGACAAACCAGGTAGAAACGTCCGAAGGTGATTATTTCCCAGTTTCCAATCTGGTGAATGAGTTGGAGATCACGAGCATTTGCTGGGACTCAGCAGCAGCTCAGGCGTTACACAGGACAGAGAGGCACCGTGATCTTCGTGCGTTACACTCCCGTGAAAATGCCAGCATGTTAAGCAAACTCTGAGCCAATAGCCTCGGGAAAAATAATTTATGACATTCAGGACAACTCATATGAGTGTAATGTGGAACCTGTTTTATCCAGCTTTTTTTTTTTTAAGGCAACTTTTCTGTAAATCAAACCACCCTGAGAAATAAATCCTTCTAAACACTTCTGAGCAATTGCCAAAGGCCCTTCGGCACAGCCATTCCCTACTATTAACCCGACCTTCCCCAGAAAGAATTACAGACTGTTCTCCAAGCATAATAAAAATCTAAGTGGGTCTTGGCTTTGTTCACCTGGTATTATGATCCCTCTGAATGGTGCTGTCTTTGTCACTGGGTTATATTAATACTTGGTAAAAATCAAGAAGTGTAAAAGGTTTGTGACCCAAGCATGTGGCAGACACGGAGGAGGCAGACACAGTTACCGTTTGTAGGACATAAACATTTCTGAAGTATTTTAGGGATACATTCTTCAGAGTGCTGCAGCCCTCAAAGGGCTGGGCAACATTTACATTTTCTGTGGTTCTGCTAAAAACCAGGCAGTGTGCTAGGCACTGGGTTGACAAGGATTTACAAAATGAGGTTGAATGGGCTTTAGAATAACCTAGGACTGAGCTCTTCACTACTGTCACTGTTGAGAAGGTTAATTTGTTGTTTTTAGCACTGAAACTAGAGGATGACAGGTGTTATGAAAATATGGATCATAATAATACTGATCTTTGTCTCTGAAAGACTCAGAAATAAAAACTTCCTAGAGACAAAGAATTTGCTTAAAGGTTAAAGGCTAATGTTGAAGAAAGAAATAAAACCTAGAACTTCAATTGTGGTGTCTGTTCATTTGTTTTTAAAAGCAGTTAATAAATATTTACTGAATATATAAGATTCTAGGATGATACATAGATGCATAGAAAGTAGTCTCTGTTGTTAGGGACTTAAAGGCATGTTGGAAAGATAACACATACACACACACACAATCTAACAATTCAATACATCATGTAATCTCCAAATGAACGGTACCCGCAAGAAGCAATATAAGAGTTGCAAGGAGGAAGATCACAGAGGTCTTCATGGAGAGCTTCATGGAGGAGGTAGAAAGAATGAACTTTGTGCCTGGTAAAGGGGCAGGATTCATCTGGGCAGGAAGGAAGGGAGAAATTATTCTAGGCAAGAACAGAGTGATGGCCAGACACAAAAGGAAAGAAGGTGAAAGGTGGGTCCAGACAGCTGTCCCTCCAGCTGGCAAAGGGAGTGGGGATGGCAATGGTATTAATAGCTCCAATGCCTAGAAAAGTAGCTTGGGTCAGATTGAGGACCAGCTCTGACGCCTGGTAAGAACCCAGCTAAAGAGATGAATGTAACCCAAAGAGGGGAAAGTGATTTTGAAAATGACCACAGAACAAAAACAAGTTCTGTCCTTACGAGTTTGGGTCAATGTAGGTAGTCATTTATATATAAAAGACATCTTCAGACTCAACAAATTATGAAACAAGCATACAAAACAAGATTTTTACTAATTTAAATCATGTTGTGTACCAACACTTCCGCCTGGTTGGAAAATTGGCTCAAGGACTCCTAATGAAGCTCACACACAATGACTACTAACACGATCAGTAGTGGGTGATCCGCGCGGTCCCATGGACGCTGCTCTGGGGAAGACGTTGTATTGATTCTCCTCAACCTGAATGAATGGAATTGCCGCAAGCAAAATCACAAGAAGATCCCCGGACATAATCACCAATACAATATATCAAGACAGAGTATGAAAATGTATATTTATAAAAATGATAAATTAGAGGCGATAATTTGCTTTACCAAGGTGTACTTTACTTTATCAAAAATATTTATAATAAAAGTCCTATCCAAAAAAGTATTTTTCTGTGTATTTAAAGAATGGATGCAGCTGGGCGCAGTGGTTCACACCTATAATCCTAGCACTCTGGGAGGCTGAGCCAGGAGGATCACTTGAGGGCAGGAATTCAAGACCAGCCTGAGCAAGAATGAGACCCTGTCTCTACTAAAAATAGAAAAAAATAGCTGGGCGTGGTGGTGTGTGCCTGTAGTCCCAGCTACCTGGGAGGCTGAGGCAGGAGGATTGCTTGAGCCCAGGAGTGTGAGGTTGCAGTGAGCTATGATGACACCACTGCACTCTAGCCAGGTCAACAAGAGCAAGACTCTGTGTCAAAAACAAACAGATAAACAAAAAGAATAGATGCAATATACTAAATGGATGTATTTAATAATTTCTTAAGAAAAACCCCAGAGAAGGAAAGATGAGTAATTTTGACAGATATTCAATGATGTGCTGGTAAATGTTTAACAACTGACCCTCTAAACAAACAAACAAACAAAGGATATGTTTATTGTAAATTTTACTGATAAACAGGATGGGTAACACATATATAAATGTTAATACAAGCAACACAAACTTATCGATACTCAGAGAGTACTTTTGCTGACTTTTTCCAGTACTATATCCATAGCCAACCTATGGTTGCAATTGACAAATGAATATATTTCTAATATAAACATTGGCTGGTTGTTTTTGTTTATGTGAATGAGTAAGGCAAAAGTGAAACAACAAAGACCATGTCACAATGTCGCTTGTTCAACAATGACATGAGAGAATTTTTTGCTGAACTGGATAGCAGTTGGTGAACACTGGAAGAATATTTCCTCAATAGTTTTGTGCTGTTCAGATGCAATACACCTGTTAACTTTTTCTTTTGAAGTGAGTTAGACTCACAGGCAAGTTGTAATGATCTAAACTAAGAAATTAACATTGGAACAGTACTATTAACCAAATGACAGCCTTTATTCCAATTTCCAGGATCCCACATTGCATTTACTTGTCACGTCTCCTTGCAGCTGTGACAATATCTCAGTATGCCCTTGTCTTTCATGACCTTGATACTTTCGAAAAGAATGGTCAGTTGTGTAGACTGTCCCTTAATTTTGGTTTGCTTGACATTTTCTCATGATTATGTTAAGGTTTTAATGCAAGAATATTCCAAAAGTAATGTGCCCTTCTAAGCACATCATATCCAGGGGCACATGATGTCGATATATCTTATTACTGGTGATGTCAACCCTGATCACTGCTATGGTTTGGATGTGTTCCCCAAAAGGCATGCAGTGGAAACTTAATCCCCAACACAACAGTGCTGTGAGGTGGAGCCTAGTGGGAGGGTTTAGATCACGTGGGCTCCACCATTACAAACAGATTAATGCAGGTTACAAAAGGGCTTGCGGCTATGAGTTCACACTCCTGCTCTTTCTCACCCTCTGCCTTCTGCCGTGGGATGACGGAGCAAGAAGACCCTTGCCTCTATCTTGGACTTACCAGCCTCCCGAACGATAAGCCAAGAAATTTCTGTTCATTATAAAATTACCCAGTCTTAAGTATTTTGTTATAGCAGCACAAAACAGACTAAGATAATATCTTTGTTAAGGTGGTATCTGCCAGGCCTCTAAACTGTAAAGTTACTATTTTTCCTTTTTAATTAACAAATATCTTGAGATAGAGCAACACACTTTTAAATTTAATCCACGTTACTGACATCTTCCCATTACTTGCTTAAGTGGACATAATCAACAAACAATAAACCCAACCCTGATTTGTAGTGTTTGTAGCATTTGCCAGTTCCTACCCACCATGGCCCATTTTGGCTTCCATGGAAATCGGGGTTGGGAAGAGAGATACCATAGCATGTCGTTATACAGTGTGTCCACTACACAGACACAATAGATGTCAGTAATCTCGAGAGCATAGGAATAGTAAAATGTAGCGAACTAATTAGGAAGTGATGAGCTGAGTATTTGTTACCTTTCTTTAGAATGTAATTTAATTGTAAGTTTACATAATTTTTTTTTTTTTTTTTTTTTTTGAGACAGGGTCTCACTCTGTTACCCAGGTCACCTGGGCTAGAGTGCAGTGTTATCATTATAGCTCACTGCAACCTCAAACGCCTGGGCTCAAGAGATTCTCCTGCCTCAGCCACCCGAGTAACTGGGACTACAGGTGTGCACCACCACACCTGGCTAATTTTTTAATTTATGTAGAGACGAGGTCTCACTCTTCTGCCCAGACTGGTCTTGAAGTCCTGGGCTCAGGCAATTCTCTTGCCTCAGCCTCCCAAAGTGCTGGCATTACAGGCACGAGCCCAGCTATAATATAATTTTTAATAGTGGCTGTGTTTAACATTAAATTCAAAAAATTCCTGAAATTTAGCAGTTGTCTCCTACAAGCTGGGGGGAGCTGGCTCCAGCACACCACTGTAGGCATCATCGCCAGTGGCCAGGTGGTTTCCCCAGGACATCTCGTCACAAAGCTGGAAACGAGAACCGAAATCTCTCTGAGATCCTTGTAGTCTGGCATTTGTTCCAGTCACATAATTGTGCACTTTAACTGGAGGAAAGGGTAAAAATGGCTGTGTGGGCTCTTCGTCATGCGATATGGCTGCCAGATGCCTCTGCCAGGTGAGACGTTTAAGATGTGTATCTCTTAAGGTAGAGTGGTCCATGGTGAGATGCTGGGGGGGATCCCCAATTTTATGCCTACTACTTGCTTGGGGAGAAATTTCAGTTCTTTTTTATGATCCATTAGAGTGAGATGATTGCTAGTGGGTATATAATAAATACACAGATAAAATACACAGATCGATATTGATGAAATGCCTGGCCAATGCCTGGACAACAGCAGGCACTTGCTCTCGCTCTCACGCACACACTCTCCGTCTCTCTCTCTCCCTCCCTCTTTCCCTCCCTGTCTCTCTCTCCCACCCTCTCTCTATATATATACATACATAAAATGACACAAATATGGGTGTGTGTGTATATATATATATTGTTAATTAGCAAACACTTCTGCAGTGCTTATTAAATGGCAGGCACTTTACATGCATTAACACGTATTAATTCATTTAATCATCACAACAATCCTAAAAAGTAGGTAGGTGTTTTCATTATTACTATTATTCTCTTTTTATAGATACATAAACTTTGGCACAAAGAAGTGAAGGAACTTGCCCAAGGCCAAAAAGTTAGTAAGAAGCATAACCAGGATTTAAGCCCAAGGAGTCTAGCACCATAATTTGTACTTTCAGACAATATAAAGTGTTTTCTTCCCCATTTAGAGGAAAAGCATGAAATGAAAACACAAAACACCATGTTTCTAGGTCTACGGGGCTGTTCTGCCAGCGTGTCCCACAGGCTAACTACTAATTTTGTGTGCCTCAGAAAGAGTGACTTATAATAGTTACACTAAGTTTCTGAATGTGAGAGGAGCAATGGGGACTTGTGGGAGAGCCTTTGCAATTAAGTTAACAGAAAAGGAGAAATCAGTACGCTTTGTCAGGAAAGCTCTGCTGGACCTTAATGGCACGTGGAGACTGGCGGAGTGGGGAGCGGGGTGGGGGCAGGGTGGGGGTGGGAGAGATGTCGAAGGTGGAGGCGTTGCTGATTCTATGAAGCTTCCTGGGAGCTCCTTGATTGACTAGTTCTGCCGGGAAGTCTGTCTGCACTGACATGATTCAATTCCATTCTGCTCTTACATAAAAGAATCACAGGATATCAAAAGTATCAAATGATTTCCTTTGATAGTTAGGAAAAGCAGACAACAAGACCAATGATTTCCAAAACCCCCAGCCCCCACCAGCAAGCAGAAGCCTACCTTCCCCTGACCCCATGCAATCTTACATGGAAGCTCAATTTGTAAAAGACAGAAAAATAAAGGAACTGGTTGTAGCTAGGTTGGGGACCTTGGTGTTTTGCCTTTCGGGACCTTTTAAATGGATCCCAAGAAATCTAGAATGCAGAGGTTTCATGGTACAGATGGAAGATTACACATCTAGCTAAAACGCTTCATCTTATAGCTGAGAACCTGAGAAACAGAAGGGTAAAGTGATTTTTCCAAAGCCACACAGCAGGCACAACCAGACACAGAATCTGCCCATTCCTAATGCTCCTAGTGCTTTGTGCATCACATCATGATATTACTGACTTTCAAGCTCTCTGGGGACTAGCCAGGGAGAGAACATACAAGTCCCTTAGCTGGGTGACCCACTGGCCAAAGTGGGAGTTCACCCACCAACACTGGGGCGTAAGCAGGAAGAACTGGCAACTCCTGACCAGTGGATCTTGCCACTGAGTCTTGCTGAAGGATTCCTTCTACGTTTACAGAGCAGATGCTGAAACAGAAGGATCATATTTTACTGCCATGGAAGCTGTTTTATTATATATGCCGCACCCATCTGCCTTCCGTAAAGGTGCAGCAGCCTCCCCTCTTTATCTGGTGAAAAGGGACAGTTAAGTTTATCGTCAGAAGCATGAAAAATATAGGGCCACCTGAATGGGCTTCTACGGAATGCACGGAGTAGTTGCAGAGCACAAAGCAACTGCTCAATAGTTTGTGGGGTTTTCATAATTCATGAAACCTGTTGTTCAGTGGAGGTTTTTCTAGAGAAAAACCCCCCTGGGAATCCCAGATCCCTCCGCAAGGATCAGGGAAAGGAGGACAGAGTACTATTTTCTTTAAGTCTGCTTATCTGATCTATTTGTCTCATCTACCCAAATATTTACACAGGGCTATCTCTTGATTACTAACTCGCCTAATGGCAGCCTGTCTCTTGCCCCCAACTCTGGCCGTTTGGGGACAGGTTGTTTAGCCATTCCAGGTCTCAGTTTATTCATTCATGCAAAGGACCGGTCTGGATGTTATCATGAGAAATATGCTGAGTTAATGTTTATAAACCATGGTGATGTTCTCAGATGAAAGATGTTCAGTGAATATAAAAATACTCCACTGTGATGATTAATGCATGGTCTTTGCCAATGAGATTATTTAAATGATGGAACAGTGGCTACTATTTTAATCGTATAGAGTCTTTCTGAAGTTTCAAAGCTCTTTTCCGACACTAAATCATGGCAAGCGTTATTTAATCTCTCCACTTTAGACACAGAGAAATTAAAGCACAGTAACGCATGTGCTGTACCCATAGGCAGGGGTTGAGATTTACCGCAGATACGTTATCAGAGTTGCTTCTCTCTTCTCTCCCAGAACATCATTCCTCATCCTTATCTACCTGGTCCTTCTGGGCAGGCATTCTCCCTGGAGGGAGACTGCAGAGCCCACAGAAAATTCATCTAGCAAACATTTATTGAGGTTCTGGAGATACAAAGATGAGAGACATAGTCCATGTTCTCGAAGGCTTTGCAATTCTACAAGAGAGGCAGAACAGCAAGGACATAGTGTGCTGAACGCTGCGACAGAGCCATGAGTGGAAACAGAGAGGGAGGGTGACTAAGAGTGGGGGAACGGAGGGACAATGTAAGAAGTGATGTTTTGTTTGTTTGCAAATGGGCTTGCCTGTGAGTCTGAAGTTGGGTTCCCTTAGAAGCAGAATTTGGGACAAGGGTTTAATGCAAGAGGTTTCTTTGGAAGGTGAAGAAAGCACCACCAGGGGCCTGGGAGAAGTGATACAGGGACAGGAGGGGAGCTATCGCTGTGGTCAACTGGAGCTCATTTATGGGGAAACATACTCCACAAAGTCGTCCCCCAAGGGGCAAGGGAGGTGGGGTATTTATATTCCAAATCCTGTAGGCTACTAATAGGAGACCGTTTCCAGGAAATGCTAATTCCCAGGCATTTCTTGCCTGTGGAGTGGGTGGCAAAGTGGGCTCCAGAGACCAGAGAGAACCTTCAAACAAAGACATGGTGGCAGGTGGAAGTTCCGTGCACTGAGGTGATGAGGTGAGGGGATGCAAGCTGGGGACACTGTCTGCTCTACCTTTTAAAGGAAATCACCGCTTGAATGCAAAGGACTTTGTCCTCTAGTGCATCCCTTCCACTCTCTGGTTGCTAGACAGCTGTTTAACTATAGAGTTCAAGCTACGGAGCAGGACAGCCCCGGGCCAGGTCTGGTTAAGAAGAGAAGATCAGGCTGGGCTCAGTGGCTCATGCTTGCAATCCTGGCACTCTGGGAGGCCAAGGTGGGAGGAGCCCTTGAGCCCAGGAGTTCAAGACCAGCCTGGGCAATAGTTAGACCCTGTCTCTACAAAAAATAAAATAAAATAAAAAAAACTTAGCCAGCCAGGCACAGTGGTGCATGCCTGTAGTCCTGTTACTCAGGAGG
Source organism: Indri indri (assembly GCA_004363605.1). Classification (NCBI taxonomy): domain Eukaryota; kingdom Metazoa; phylum Chordata; class Mammalia; order Primates; family Indriidae; genus Indri; species Indri indri. The sequence goes on from RJWJ010000539.1 coordinate 213,082, forward strand.
CTGAGGCAGGAGGATTGGTTGAGTCCAGGAGTTCAAGGCTTCAGTGAGCTATGATCACACCATTGCACTCCAGCCTGGATGAGAGAGAGAGATTGTCTCTAAAACAAGAAGGAAGAGAAGAGAAGAGAAGAGAAGAGAAGAGAAGAGAAGAGAAGAGAAGAGAAGAAAGAAAGAAAAGAAGAAAAACAAAGAAGGGAAGACAAACTACTTATGGCTTACTGCTCAGACCTGCACAAGACACAGCTCACTGCTGTTGTCTTTCAGGTCACGGAATAGATGTCACCTCCTTAGCCCTCTTCTGGACCCCTCCTGTGTCCCCCATAGGACTTTGAGCTCATCTCTTTCATGGTGGTTACAACATCTTCTTGCACTTACATGGTGGCTCATTCATCTCCTTCAAAGGACTCTGTACTTCCTGAGGGCAGAGTCTGTGCCTGACAGAAGATCCTTTCAAGTGATGCATGGGACCTTCTTTTAAGAGTAAAAGTAATAAATCTTTTCTATATTATGACTTTCCTTTTAGAGCAAGGGTTAGAATAAATGGAAGATGAGCTGAAAGGAATGAGATCAGAGGTCATGATGCAATTCATACAAAGGAGGAGGCAGGAGAAATGGAGTTCCATCAGAATGATATTTGCTAGGGTGAAAAGTAAACAGTAACATCAAGTGAAGAAAGAAGAGTCTTTAAAACCAAGTCTGAGATTCATTTTCTCTTCTGTTTGCAGTTGAAAAAAATCTCTACCTATCTATCCACCCATCCATCCATCCTGGATTGTATGCTTTTTAATAGAGAGGCACAAAAAAGGAAAAGAAGTAAAAATCTTCCTGCATGATAACCCCGGCTGTCATAAAAATAAGAAGTAATCCATATGAAAGATCGGCAAATCCAATGGCAGAGAACAGTACAGAAGGGAAAGGACCTCTCCACCCCCACAGTGGACCCTCTCCCCCAAAGAATACTCATTAAGGTTTTGTATAATTACTTGCAGAAAATAAGTATGATATAATGATAAAATGACAATAGATGATATTTACTGAGTGACTACCATGTGTCTAGCAGTACTTTAAGAATTTTATGTATATTATGTTTTAAAATCCTTACAACATACTGACATTTTCACCCCCAACTTACAGAGAAAGGGACAGAGGCACGGAAAAGCAAACACATTTGCCCACAGTGACATACCCAGTCAGAGGGGGAGACAGATTTGAACTCAAGAAGGCTAGATTTGGAGTCCAGATTCTTAATCACAACACTATTATGCAAATCATGTGTATCTATTTGTATATTTTTGCACATCAAATATGAGATATTTTGTGTGTGTGTATACAAAAATGGGCAACTATCAAATGGCAAGACGTATTCGTGGCCCTAAGCAGCTGGGCCCTTTCCTCTGCTCTGCGTCTTTCTGGAAGCTTTACCCCTGACATTGCCAGCACAAAATAATCTGCAAAACACATTGAAATCATATTTGTAATAACCATATGCTTTCCACCATACGCATTTTATTGTGCACACCTTGGTCAACAACATTGTTATAGAGCGCACTTCCAGACATGTAACATTGAATACAGGTGACTTCAATAAATCTGCTTTTAAAATTAGGTTGAGCCTAATTGCAGGTGTGCACGTGTTCAGTAGTTCACTTCACAAGCAAGACTTAAGCAGTCGATGTGCCTCCTTGACCCATGCATGAGTTATAAGATGTTAGAGAAGTTCCAAAGCAAACAATTTGGGAAGAACCTTGACCTTGTCACCATCCTATTCTATATCACAAAGACCAGATGGCCATGAAAATAAGCCGGCCAGGCGGCCAAGCAATATACATTTACTGAAGACCAACCACATCCAAAGCACCAAGTTGGGTGGCAAGGCATCACTTGTGTGGGTGTCTATCTTCAAGAGTTCACAATCCGGGCCAGGCGTGGTGGCTCACACCTGTAATCCTAGCGCTCTGGGAGGCCAAGGCGGGAGGATCACTCAAGGTCAGGAGTTCAAGATCAGCCTCAGCAAGAGCGAGAACCCCGTCTCTACTAAAAATAGAAAGAAATTAGCTGAACAACTAAAAATATATAGAAAAAATTAGCCAGGCATGGTGGCACATGTCTGTAGTCTCAGTTACTGGGGAGGCTGAGGCAGAAGGATTGCTTGAGCCCAGGAGTTTGAGGCTGCTATGAGATAGTTGATGCCACGGCACTCTGGCCCAGGCAACAGAGTGAGACTGTGTCTCAAAAAAAAAAAAAAA